>JAQZBX010005299.1:0-56903 GCA_029593785.1 Cabassous unicinctus
CTGTTTCTTTGAAAAGATCAATAAATTTGACAAACATTTAGCTAGACTAACAAAGAAAAAAGAGAGAAAATGCAAATACACAAAATAAGAAATGAAGAAGAGGATATCACCACTGACCCCACTTTGAAAAATCATATGCAAACAAGAAGGATAATTTAGAGAAAATGGACAAATTTATAGAAACACAAAAGTAGCCTACAGTGACGAAACAAGAAATTGATAAACTCAACAGACCAATCACAAGTAAAGAGATAGAATCAGTCATCAAAAACCTCCCAATTAAGAAGAGCCTAGGACCAGATGGCCTCACAGGTGAATTCAACCAAACATTCTGGAAAGAACTAACACCAATCCCACTTAAACTCTTCCAAAAAATAGAAGTAGGAGGATCATTGCCTAACTCATTCTATGATGCCAACATTACCCTAATACCAAAGCTAAACAAAGACACCACAAGAAAAGAAAACTACAGACCAATTTCTCTAATGAACCTAGATGCTAAAATCCACAAGAAAATACTTGCTAATCGTATTCAACAACACATCAAATGAATTATACACCATGACCAAGTTGGTTTCATCCCGGGTGTGCAAGGATGGTTCAATATAAGAAAATCAAACAATGTAATACACCACATAAACAGATTGAAAAAAAATCACATGATCATCTTCATAGACACAGAAAAAGCATTGGACTAAATACAGTATCATTTCCTGATTTTAAAAAAAAAAACTGCAAAAGATAAGAATAGAAGGAAACTTTCTGAACATGATAAAGGGTATATATGAAAAACCCACAGCTAACATTGTATGATGGTGAAATACTAAAAGCTTTCCCTCTAAGATCAGGAACAAGACAAGGATGCCCACTATCACTGCTCCTATTTAACATTGTGTTAGAAGTACTTGTTCAAGCACTAAGGCAAAAAAAAAGATATAAGAGGCATCCAAATTGGAAAAGAAGTAAAAATTTCACTATTTGCAGATGACATGATCCTATACATAGAAAGCCCTAAGAAATCTATAACAAAGCTTCTAGAACTTACAAATGAGTTCAGTAAAGTTGCAGGTTATAAGATCAATATGCAAAAATCAGTAGCATTTCTGTACACCAATAATGACCATTCTGAGGAGGAATTCAAGAAAAACATACCATTTACAATAATAACTATAAGAATCAAACACCTAGGAATAAATTTAACTAAAGATGTAAAGGACTTATATACAGAAAACTACACAACATTGTTAAAGGAAATCAAAGAAGACTTAAATAAATCAAGAATATTCCCTGTTCATGGATAGGAAGACTAAACATAATTAATATGTCTATTATACTCAAACTAACCTACAGATTTAATGCAATCCCAGGAAAAATCAACACAGCATTTTTTTTACTAAATTGGAAAAACCATCTATGAAATTTATTTTGAAGGGCAAGAGACCCTGAATAGCCAAAGACGTATTGAAAAAGAAAAATGAAATCACAGGAATCATGCTACCTGACTTTAAAACATACTACAAAGCTACAGTGGTCAAAACTGCATGATATTGGCACAAGGATAGACATATGACTAATGCATCTGAATTGAGAGTTCTAATATAGATCCTTGCATATGCAGTCATCTGATATTCGACAAGGTCACCAAGCCCACACAACTAGTAAAGAATGACCTCTTCAATAAATGGTGCTTGGAGAACTGGATATCCATATCCAAAAGAATGAGAGAGGAATACCATCTCACACTGTATACAAAAATCAACTCAAGATGGAACAAAGACCTAAATATAAAAGTCAAGACCATAAAGACTTTAGAAGATAATGTAGGGAAGCATTTACAGGACCTTGTAATTAGAAGTGGTTTCATGAACTTCACACCCAACGCATGAGCAGTGATAGAAAAAAATAGATAAATGGAATCTCCTCAAAATTAAAAACTATTGCACCTCAAAGGAGGTTATCAAGAAATTAAAAAGGCAGCCTACTCAATGGGAGAAAATATTTGGCAAACATATATCTGATAGGAGCCTAATATCTAGCATATATAAAGATATCCTACACCTAGAAAATAAAAAGACAAACAACCCATTTAAAAAATGGGCAAGCAGCTTGAAAAGACACTTCTCCAAGGAAGAAATGCAAATGGATAAAAAGTACAGGAAAAGATGCTCCACATTCCTAGCTATTAGGCAAATGCAAATCAAAACCACAATGAGATATCATTTTACATCCATTAGACTGGCAGCTATTAAAAAAACAGAGGACTATAAGTGTTGGGGAGGATGTGGAGGAATAGGAACCCTCATTCACTGCTGGTGGGAATACAGAATTGTCCAGCCATTGTGGAGGATATTTTGGTGATTCCTAAAAAAATTAACTATAGAACTGCCATATGATCCAGCAATTCCACTGCTGGGTATATACCCAGAAGAATTGAAAACAAGGACACGAACAAATAAATGCACACCAATGTTCATAGTGGCATTATTCACTATTGCCAAAAGTTAGAATCAACCCAAATGCCCATCAACAGATGAGTGGATAAACATTGTATGTATGTGGTACATACATACAATGGAATATTACTCAGCTGTGAGAAGGAATACTGTGCTAACACACGGGATAACATGGATGAATCTTGAGGACCTTATGTTGAGTGAAGCAAACCAGGCATTAAAGGACAAATATTATATGACCTCACTGATATGAATTAAGCAAATTGAGCAGACTCGGAGAGCTATTGTCTGGAACATAGGTTTACAGGATATAGAAAGGGAGAAGAAGCTTTTGAGCCAACACCCATACAGGCAAAATCTATGATAAGGTGGAAGTATGTAGTTGGGCAGTGAAGGGATATGACGGGAGTGTTGTGATACCATTGGGTTGGGCAGCGCAGATTTGACAGGAGGGTAGAGTGGGGATGGTGGGTTGGAGGGTCCATGGAACTGTGGGGAGTGTGGGCAGGGACCAGGTGAACTCTGGGGATTGGCGGGTATGTGGTTGAAAGTACAAAGTTGGGAATGCTCTTATAGCAATAGGACAAGGAAGGGTTACTGGTTTAAGGTGTTGGATGAGGGAACATTTGGAACAGGGCGCACCTGGAGCAGGCTTCTAGGAAGTGTGCAAGTGTTCAAATGTGTTGTATCAGTGGGTGGAGACCCACATAATGAGCTGGAAGGAGTTGGACTACCATCCTGGGGAGGACTGATATGTTCTCAAATAGAGGGGCAGAAGTCTCTCGAGAGCATTGGCGATTCCTAATAGGGGAGGACAAACCAGTGTGTCAAGACCTCAGTGTTGCTGCAAATAACTATGAATCTTGTCATCCAAGAGTGAAGCAGGGTGGTCACCATGGGCCCCAAGGGGAGGGGGATGGAAGAATAGAATAGATGGAACAGGGGCATATTTAGTAGGCAATGGAAGTGTTCTACATGATCTTGCAATGATGGACACAGTCATGTAGAATATCATGAAAGGATATTTATAAAACTGTATGGTCTAAATTGTAAGTCATAATGTAAACCATTGAGCATGGTTAGTAGCTATGTTTCACTATTTGTATATCAGTTGTAACAAATGTACCATCCATGTATAAAAAGGTATTAATATGGGAAGGGAGAAAAGGGGAAGGATGTTAGGTACATGGGAGTCCCCTGTATTCTGTATGTGACCAAAACTTCTTTGAAAAGAAAATGAAAAAAATTAAGACACTGGGGAATAAATGGAAGAAAATGTCACTGTACATACAGGACAAACAGATATTACAGTGATGAAAGGCAAAATTCCAAAAAAATTTTTGAAAATGTTTTTCATTATTTTTTTAGTGCCCCAATTTTTAAATTTTATTTTATTTATAGTTTTTTTTGAAACTTTTATGTATTTTATTTCTTATATTTAAACCTCACATTATTATTTCATTTTCCTATTAATTGTATTTGGCTATTTTTTTGGCTTCATTTTTGAAGAAGCTTTGGATCACAGAAGAGTTATAACTGGAGCAGGGGAAGCTCATTGGTGTGGGATGTCAATGATGGGGGATTCATGGGAGTAAGTTTACCTTGACATATATATAAGGTATATAAATGTATTCAGATGTTCATGGGGCATTGTCACAGTGGGTGGAGATTCATACAATAGTGGAAAGAATATTGAATTCCCATCCTAGAGAACTCTGCTACATTCTCTAATGGAACAGCAACAATCCCCCAAGTACAGGGGCAATGGCTGGTGAAGGAGGATGATCCATTGATGTGCCCTTGATATTGATGACTAGGCTTATAGACCTTTGCTCTTGAAATTGCAACTTAGCCTAGTGCTATCGGGTACCTAAGAGTTACCTCCTGAGAGCCTCCTTGCTGATCAAATGTGGCCTTTCTCTAAGCCAAAATCAGCATACAAATGCATTACCATGCCTCCAGCATCGGACATGACTTCCAGGTTGAGCCTCCCTGGCACCGAGGGTTTACTACCAAGCACCAACTAGCAATGCAACTGGAAAAAGACCTTGAATAAAAGGGGAAAATTTAAAGACAAATGAGTTTATATGGCTAAGAGACTTCAAAGTGAGTCAGGAGGTCATCCCAGAGGTAACGCTTATGCACATCTCAGCAGGATCTCATAGACTGCCAAAGAAGATACTACCCCAAATAGGGGGCTCCTGAGGGTTCTGGAGACACCCAGGCCCTATGATCAGAGGTTTAGTGCCTTGCCAGTGGGCCCAACTCTGGAGTTTGTAATCCTGAGAGTGACAGAGTTGGACTCAGTTATGGCTTCCCTACACATGGCACATCTGTCCCTTCTATTTGAAACTATAGTTGGTGCTGGAGTTGGTAGGTATATGTCCAAGAGACTTGAATCTTTGGGCTGTCCATATGTCAGCTGGGCCCTGAGCCTCAGCGGAGTTGCTACACCTACTCTCCAGTTCATTGGACTCACCCATGAAAACTATCAAGGAGATGAGGATGGACAATCACCATACCAAGGAAATGAGAGAGCAAACAACTTCAGGCAAGGGAGTCCCATCCATTGACTGTATGGGATCGAAGCCCCCTCTCAATTAGAGGTGGAGTGGACATCACCATCCCAGAATCCTCAGGATTGGAGAATGAACTATGGACTAGAGTGGACTTACTGGTATTCTACTATAGACTTATTATGATTTTAGCAATGGAAGAAATTATAACATTGATGTGGAGGCAGTGGCCACTGGAGGTTCAGGGGGCAGGGAGAGGGAAAACAGATGTAATATGGGGGCATTTTGGGGACTTGGGAATCATCCTGAATTACATTGCAACAACAGATATAGGCCATTATATATCTTCCCATAACCTACAGAATTGTGTGGAGGAGAGTGCAATCTACAATGTAAAGTACAATCCATGCTCTGTGGCAATGCCCCAAAACATTTATCAATTGCAATTAATGTACCACACTAATGAGGGATGTTGTTTATGTGGGAAAATGGGGAGCAGGGCATATGTGAATCCCTATATTTTTTTATGTAATCTAAGTATGTTAAAAAAGTTAAAAAATATATTTTAAAAAAGATAACAATCTAAATATAAGAACTAAAACTATAAAGCTCTTAGAAGATATCACAGGAAATATCTTCAGGACCTTTATTAGGCAATGGATTCTTAAATTTTATACCAAAAACACGAGCAACAAAATAAAAAAACAATAGTGAAAAAACAACGTATACAATGGGAGAAAATATTTGGAAGTCTTACATCTGATACTGGTTTAATATCTAGACTATATAAAGAACTTTTCCAAGGCAACAAAAAAAAGACAACCCAATTAAAAATGGTCAAAGGTGAATGTATATTTTTCCAAAGAAGATATACAAATGGCCTAACAGCACATTAAAAGATACTCAACATCATTAGCCATTAGATAAATACAAATCAAAACCACAATAAAATACCATTTCACATCCACCAGACTATTATTTTAAGAATTGAAAATAACTTGTATTAGCCAAAGGTGTTGGAGCAAGATGGCTGCTGACTTCTGCCAAGAGTTCAGGCTTCCTGGGTTCCTCTCTTCCCAGGGCTTATTTCTCTCCGGGTACAGCTGCCCTGCTCTCCCCACAAGGCCAGCTGTAGACTACCAGGCATCAGGCTCTGTCTGTCTCCCCAGGGCTCAATTCTTTCCAGGCTCAGTTGCTCTGCTCTCCTGTGTGCTTACTTCCTGGGTTCCAATATCAAAACTCTAATTTCCCTTCTCTGCGGTGGTTTCTCTGTGAGTCCCTGCCCACCTATGTGGCCCAATCAAAGCCTTAATCATTATTTAAACAAGTAAAAGTAAAACCTCTGAATACAATATATTCTAATATTCCCAAAGGAAAAGACCAGTTTACAAACATAATCCAATATTTCTTTTTGTAATTCATCAATAATATCAAACTGCTACATAACTTTTGGCAAGAATATGGAGAAATAGGAGCCTTAGTTCATGTAAATGGGAATGCAAAATGGTGTAGCCACTGTGGAAGATCTCAAAAAGTTAAACTTAGAACTTCCATATGACTTAGCAATCTGAATTCTAATTATATACACACAATAATTGAAAGCAAGGACTTAGACAGATATTTATAAACCAATGATCATAGTAGCATTATTCAAAATAGCCAGAAGGTGGAAGCAACCTTAATGTCCATCTGCAGATCAATGGATAAACAAAATGTGGCATATACATGCAATGGAATATTATTCAGCCTTAAAAAGGAATTAAGTCCGGATACATGCTACTACATAGATCAACCTTGAAGACTGCACATTGAGTGAAATGTCAGACACAAAGATAATATATGAGTCCACTTATATGAAATTACTAGGGTATGCAATTCATAGAGACAGAAAGTAGAGTGCAGCTTTCTGGGAGTGGGTAGAGGGGAAAATTGTGGGAAATTAATGCATAATGGGTATAGAATTTCATTTGGGGTGATGGGAAATTTCTGGTATTGGGTGGTAGTGAGGGTAACACAACATTTACAATATGATGAATCCCACTGAATTGTGTGCTTAGGAGTGGTTGAAATAGTAAAGTTTATGTTGTTTATATTTTTATACAACTTTAAAAAAGAGAGAGATTAGCAGTGGCTCTTAACCTTTTTTTCCATGGACCCCTTTGTCATTCAGGTGAAAACCATGGGCCCCTTATTAAGTCCACACTATACTGTTTATTATTTAATAAATATATCACTCCTGCACCAACATGTCCCCACAAGAATAATGTCTTTTTGAATTTCAGTTCAAGCTCACAGACCCCAGGTTAAGAAACCCTGGATTAAAGAGACAATGACAATTGAAGGAAATATATGATCCTTAACTCCATCCAATTATGGAGGATGATATGGATATTATTGGGACACATAAAAAATTAGAATATAAATTATAAGCTTTATATCAATGTTAAATTTCTTGAACATTATAACTATACTTCCAATGGTTACATAAATGAATATCTTTGCTCTTAGGAAACATATATGGGAATATTAAATGTTCAAGGGGCATGATGTATACAACCTACTCTCAAATGCTTAGAAAATAGATTAATATATAGATAGAAAGACATATAGCTATGTTTATTAGAATAGTTCATCTCCCCCAAATTATACCTTTTTCTGAACTTATTTATTTTCAAAATAAAATCTTTATTTTTCTTAATCACATATGCTCAATATCTTAGATTCATTTTCATACACCAAAAATAAGTCAAATCAATAATCAAACCCAATTACTTCCCTTCAAAGTCTTTCTCTAATTCCTATCTTACGTGTTGTTCTCATTTCACCTCTCTGATCTGGGCCATTTGGCTTTGGACCATTTGGCTAACCTCCTAATAAATTGCTCTGCATCCAGTCTCTTACACTGTGCCTGTTACTAGTTTAATCTTCTGAAAACATGCAGTTTTACTAACACAATCCTCATGGAAAAGCCTAATATCATTCCTGGCAGATTAAAGCCCAGGTTAACCTAATCTCCTCAGAGACTACATGAACCCAATGATCCAATTAGTCTTTTCTACTTTCTGGCCTCCACATAGCATGCTTCATGATGGTTCCCAAAAGTCTGCCCTTTATCTTGCTTTTCCTTCTGCCTAGGATAGCTTCACAGCTCTTCTCTGAAAATCCCGTTTCTCAAAGCCCGCATCCAGGCACTTATCCAAATTTCTGTAGCTTTCTTCATCTACATCCATGATGATGTAACACTTGATTACCTGCTGTTTTACTTTGACCTTGACTGTCTCGTGTATGACTTTATTCTAAGTTCTTTAAATACAGGGGCCTTGTCTTCTGTTTTTCTCTCCCTTTCTGGTTTTAAGAAAAAGTGTGGATTTGTAAAGAGAAGTTTGAGTTTTACATTGTTTCTTGTAACCACGCTGGGTTGAAGTACCCTAGAGACAAACAGAAAGTTATGTTGAACCACATTAAATTGCCAGTATTGGACAAGTTTTGATCTAAAACATCTACAATTTCATGGTTCAACCTGATAACTTAATGTCCTGATCGCAGATGACTTGCTAGAATATCAAATGGGCTCTTTCTCAGCTTAGAAAAGCAGTGTTTTGATTTCAGAAACCAGAAAAAAAAATTTTTTTTGGAGGTACGGGAGCCAGGGATTGAACCCAGGACCTCAAATGTGGGAAGCCAGTGCTGAACCACTGAGCCACATCCACTCCTCTATTTCCTTTCTTAAATTCAGCTTTACCTGCTCTAGAAAGGACATTTCCCATTGTTCTTTTGACAGGTAGTCCAAGTTGATTTTGTAAATGTGATGGTGGAGAAAATATTTGAGAGGATTAATAAACTTCACCATATTTGTTCCTGATAGGAAGGAATTTTGTGATGTGCAATGGCAATATTAATATATGTAGTAGAATCAGACAAATCTAGATTCAGGTCCCATCTATCAGTACCTTGGGAAAATTCAAGCAACTTAGTTCAACTTCCTTATCTTCAGTTCTTCATCTGTAGAACGAGGCAGCTAACAGAAGCACCTACTTCACAGATTCAGTGTGAGGATTAAATGAGTTCATCTCATTTCTTAAAACAGGGGTGGCACATAAGAAGCACTCGGTGTGTGTTAATTTTAATGAAAAGTCCCCGATCTTCTATAGATATAACCCAATACCACTAAATATGATTGTATCTTTATGTTTATCTATGGTGGGTTTTTTTTCTAAATTGTTTTTATTTTAGTGGGATTTGAGGCTTCTCAAAACCAACAAAAATAAACGAGTGGCCTTTGCCTATAAAGTAAGGCAACATAGTTTTATACACACACACACACACACACATACACACACACACACAGGTATGAAGAGTTCAGTGAGGCCATTAACCAAGACCACTGCCACTCACTCATTTTTAGAAATTTCCTGAGCTCTCTATAACAGATAATTTCTCCTTCCCATCATCCCATATCCTCTATAAAGACAAATATACAGCTCAGAGAACAAATTATCCAGACAAAGCCCAATTCCTCTTGGGCTATCAAATAAAAATAGATTGAAGCCATAATACTGAGCACTGGTATTGATCATCTATGAATTAAGAATTTGCTTGATTTAAAAGATTTAACAAATTGTTTTAAAGCACATTTAAACTGTCCAATATTTTTATGACAACAATGAATTTATATGGGGTTTATCCCTGAATGACTCAATGTATTTGTGGATTTAACAAATTACTCTGTCTAAGCCATTTTTAAAATACCTGACATTTATGCTGACATCCATTCTGTTGATTCACTAATTTATTCATTCAACAAATATTTGTGAAGGGATTAATATATGCTAAGTGCCTAGTAATCTGCAGCTTATACAAATTAGGACCGTCTCTCCTCTCTGGGGAAGACTACTTTGATTCTTTTTTATTGCAATGTGTCAAAAATCATATGAAATTTAAGGGCAAATTGTGGCCTGTGTTATGATTTTTTTAAATTTCCTATTTAAAATGGTGCCTGTATACACATCATTACCAACCTCATGTCTGACCCTTATTAAAAAGTGCTGTGCTTCAATTGTAGGACTAGCCACGGCCCCAGACTTGGTTTCCCCACCTAGGCAGTGGAGGAGATGATAGTGGGATTGTCCCTTATATTGTATAAAACCTTTGTGAAGCCAACTGGCCAGTTATTCCCGGGGTGTGCTCTGACCCCTTTTGATATATTTTCTTAATAAAAATTAATGTTTTCTGAAGATCTTCAGCACAAAATTCTTATCTCTTCTGATTCAAGCAATCATAATTTCTCAACAAAAGGGGCTTGAAATGGAGATTTTTATAGCTATTACATAGTCTCTTCACGTGTTACAGGTTTTCAGCCTATCTTTTGGAAGGGGCCCAGAAATCCAGAAATGTTGCTGTATCTTGCTTTAGAATACTAGTTAACAGTCCTTTAATTCCATCTCTTTCTAAGACGAAAAATTGCTACACAGAAGTGCCAGGAGTTTCAGGCCCAATAAATGGTATTTTCCAAAGGTTTTCTCATAATATATAGTGTCTTAGTTTCCTAGGGCACCATAACAAAGTAAAACAAACTGAGAGGCTTAAAACAATATAAATGTATTGCCTCACCGTTCTGGAGGCTAGATGTCCAAAATCAAGTTGTCTGCAGGACCAGGTTCTCTCTGAAACCCATAAGGGGGAACACTTCTTTGCCTCTTTCTAGTTTCTGGCATTTGTAAACACACCTTGGCATTCCAACAGCTTGCAGCTGTTGTACTTCAATCACTGCCTCTGTCATCACATAGCCATTTTCCTTATGTCTATGTGTCCAAATCTTCCTCTTTTTATAAGTACACCAGTTATAATAGGTTATGGGAAATCCTAATCCAGTTCGGCCTTCTCTAAACTAAGCACATTTTAAAGGCCCTTTCTCCAAAAGGTCACATTCATGGGACCAGGGGTTAACATTTGAACATATCTTTCAACCCATAAAATAATAAGTATAATTTGGGTGAAAAATTAAAATCTGAATCTGTTAGATCTGGTAAATTCAGTCACTAACAAGACAAATATGAGATATTTTAAGGAGTGTAGAGTCTGATTAAAATAGGCTTTGAACAAGTGCACACAGAGGAAGGAAAAGAGCATTTCTCACAGAGGGAACAGCATTCAATAGAACCTGAGGCCACTAAGAGCAGGCTGGTGTTAAGAAATTTAAAGAGTCCTCATGACTAGAACACGGTGTTCTAGTCTGCTAGGCTGCTGAAAGCAGATTACATAAAATGGGTTAGCTTTTAAAATGGGGATTTATTAGCTTACAATCTTACAGTTTCGAGGCTGAGAAAACTATCCAAATCAAGGCATCATCAGCTGCTAGGGAATGTGGACTCCTCTTTCACGTGGCAAGGCACATGGCAGTGTCTGCTGGTCTCTTCCTTTTCTTCTGGGTTTCATTGCTTTCAGCTCCTCGCTTCTGTGACTTTCTCTGTCTTTCCATATTCATCCCATTTATAAAGGACTCCAGTAACAGGATTAAGGCCCACCCTTGGCCATGCCTTAACTGAAGTAACCTAATCAAAAAGTCCTACCTACAAGAAGTTTACACCCACAGGAAGAGATTAGCTTAAGTATATGATTTTCTTATTTCTTACAGTTTCAAACCACCACACATAAACTGACAAAAGAGGTCCATATCCATGCTCAAGAGCTGTTTAAGATGTTTGGACTTTACCCTAAAGTTCAAGACAATCAGGAAATGGTTTTAACAGAAGGGTGAGAGGTCAGATTTGGCTCTTTCAAGATTACTCTAACTATAGAAGCAGTGGGAGAGGGAAGAGCAGATATGTGGGAGTTAGTTCATCATTGTAAGTTTCACTGAATCAATCTTTTGTTTTGTTGAGACTTTTATCCATTCTTAAGTTTCCTTCCTTTAAATTCTCATTTCTATTTGTTAAATAACCTTCTCCAAAAGAGCTTCCTTCTATTCTATTGTCCAGACCTATTTATCCTTCATGGACCTTGTTGAACACCCTTTCTTTAAACTTTTTTGTTCTAACCATTCATATATATTATCTTGTGCTATTTTGCTATTTGTATCATTATAGCACTTTAATGGTGTGGCTTTTTAGGCACTTATAGGTGTGGTCTGGAGTCATGAAGAGTTCTGTGAAACCAGATTGAATTGGGGTCTAATTTCTAATTGTGTGATCTAGGGCAAGTCACTTAACTCATGGATCCTTAGTTTATATATAAGGTATAATGGAAAAATACTGTCTCCTCATGATTATGATAACTAAATGACAGAATATCTTTAAATAACCTAACACAGTTTCTGAAATATAGTGGTTTCTTAATTAATATAAGTGTGTGTGTAGCAGTTTGATATAATTTATGAATTGTAAACTGGTCTATTCCTCTGGGTGGGACCCACTTGATTGTATTAGATTCACCTGAGATGTCTTTGATTAAAATACCTGTTAAGATAAGGGTTTTGATTTGACCATGTCAGTAGGGCATGACTCAGGGTGAATCCCCACTCCCTTGGTGAACTGATATAAACAGACACTCACTCAAGAAGACACACAGAAGAAGACACAGGGAGAGAGAGCGCTCCATAGATACGGCAGAGGAGAGAACTTTGATCTTGCGGCCGTGGGAAGAGAGATGAGCCATTTGCCTAATAGTTTGCAGCTGAAGAGAACAGAGCATCTGGTAAGGCCAGGAAGGAAACTAGCCCTATGCCAGCCTATAGATGAGAGAGAGGAAGGCTGAACCCTCGCAGAGATCAGGAACCATCTTTGGTGAGAAAGCAACCTTGAATTGGACTCTTTAGGGCTTTCTAACTGTTAGCTTTTACAACAAATAAATATCCTTAATAAAAGCCAACGGGTTTCTGGTACTTTGCATCAGCATCCCTTTGGTTGACTAATATAGTGTGTTTCTCTCTCTTCTCCCGTACCTTTTTGGTTGTTGTTGTTAATGGAAGACAGGAGATCTTTCTTGCTTAGCTGGTCATCATTTGTAGAGCCTTGCAGAGAGTAGCAAATAAATAATTGATGAACTAAATGAAAGTGATATGGTTTAGAAACCCTTAATAAGATAAGTTACTTCATGCAGTGGAACAGTGGTATAACTTGCATTTAGTAATATTCTCTTCTCTTATACCATTGTGGTAGGTATGGCTGGACTTACATGGATTACTTTTTTTAAAAAAATATTTTTAATTTATTTTTAAATGATACTTAGATTACATAAAATGTTACATAAAAAAATATATGAGGGATTCCCATATGCCCCACTCTCTACACCTCCCACTTTTCCCCACATTAACAACTTCTTTCATTAGTGTGGTACATTCATTGCAATTGATGAACACATTTTGAAGCATTGCCACTAAGCTTGGATTATAATTTATATTGTAGTGTACACTCTCTCCCACTCAATTCTGTAGGTTATGGCAAGATATATAATGGCCTGTATCTGTCATTGCAATGTCATTCAGGACAATTCCAAGTCCCAAAAATGCCCCCATATTAAACCTCTTTTTCCTTCTCCCTGCCTTCAGCACCTCCAGTGTCCACTGTCTCCACATCCATGATATAATTTCTTCCATTGCTAGAATCACAATAAGTCTGTAGTAGAATACCAGTAAGTCCACTCTAGTCCATACTTCATTCCCCAATCCTGAGGATTCTGGGATGGTGATGCCCACTCCACCTCTAATTGAGAGGGGGCTTCGATCCCATATGGCTGATGGATAAGACTATCTTGCCTGCAGTTGTAGACTCTCTTGGTTCCTTGGTGTGGTGATTGCCATCCTCCTTGTTAGTTGTCCTGGGTGAGTCCAATGAACTGAAGAGTAGGTGTTGTAAATCCGCTGTGGCTCAGGGCCCAGCTGGCACATGGAGAGCCCAGAGATTAAAGTCTCTTGGAAGTACACCTATCAACTCCAGCACCAACTATAGGTTCAAATAGAAGGGACAGAAGAGGCATGTGTAGAGAAGTCACAACTGAGTCCATCTCTGTCACTCTCAGGAGTACAAACTCCAGAGTTGGGCCCACTGGCAAGGTACTATCTGCCCTGACCATAGGACCTGGGTGTGTCCAGAGTCCTCAGGAGACCCACTATTTGGGGTAGTATCTACTTTGGCAGTCCATGAGATCCTGCTGAGACACGAATAAGCGTTGCCTTTCTGATGACCTCCCAACTCACTTTGAAGTCTCTTACCCATATAAACTCATTTGTCTTTACATTTTACCCCTTTTATTCAAGGTCTTTTTCCAGTTGCATCACCATCCGGTGCTTGCTAGTAATCCCTCGGTGCCAGGAAGTTTCATCCCTGGGAGTCATGTCCTATGATGGGGGGAAGGTAATGCATTTATATGCTGAGTTTGGCTTAGAAAGAGGCCACATTTGAGCAACAAGGAGGCTCCCAGGAAGCAACTCTTAGGTACCCTATAACACTAGGCTAAGTTGCAATTTCAAGAGCAAATGCTCACAAGAATAGTCATCATTATCAATGGCCCATCAATGGACCTTCCTTTTTCACTAGTCATTGCCCCTCTATTTGGGGAATTGTTACTTTTCCATTAGAGAATGTGGCAGAGCTCCCCAGGGTGGGAATTCAATATTCATTCGGTTATTGTGTGAATCTCTACGCACTGTGGCAATACCCCATGCACATTTGAAAGCATTTATACACCTTATAAGTATGCCCAGGTGAACTTCCTCCCATGTATCCTTCATCACTGACACCCCACACCAATGATCCTCTCCTGCCACAGTTGTAACCCTTCTGTGATCCAAGTCTTCTTCAAAAATGAAGCTAAGAATATTGCCAAATACAATTAATAGGAAAATGAAATAATAATGATAGGTTTAAACATAAGAAATAAAATACATACTAATTTAGAAAAACTAAAACTAAAATAAAATTAAAAATTGGAATATTAAAAAATAATGAAAAATATTTAAAAAAATTTTTCTTGATATTTTGCCTTTCATCACTGTAATATCTGTTGTTCTATATGTACAGTGGCATTTTCTTCTATTTCTTTCCCAGCATCTTACTTTTTTTCGTTTTGTTTTCAAACAATTTTTAGGTCACAGTAAAGTCACATAGAGAATATTGGGGACTCTCATATACCCAACATCTTCCCCTTCCCACACTTTTTATGTGTGGATGGTACATTTGTTACAACTGATGTACAAATATTGAAACATAGCTACTAACCATGGTCAATGGTTTACATTATGGTTTATATTTTAGACCATACACTTTTATAAATTTTTTATGAAATTTTACATGGCCTGTATCCATCATTGCAAGATCATACAGAACACTTCCATTGCCTACTAAAACCCCTCTTCCATCTATTCTATTCCTCCCTCCCTCTCCCCTTGGGGCCCATGGCGATCACTAGGCTTCACTCCTTGAAGGACAAGATTCACAGATACTTGCAACAAAACTGAGTGCGTGACACACTAATCTGTCCTCCCTATTAGGAACCGCCCATACTCTCGAGAGACTCTCACTCCTCTGTTTGAGAACATATCCGGCCTCCCCAGGATGGGAGTCCAACTCCTTCCCACTCATTATGTGGGTCTCCACCCACTGATACAAAAAACTATGACAAAATGATCACTCGCACATTTTTAGAATACTGTCACAGGTGCGCCCTGTCTGGAATGCCCCCCCATCCAACACCCTAAGCCAGTAACACTTCCTTGTCATATTGCCAGTGGAGATTTCTCAACACTGCAGTTTCAACCACTTACCTGCCAATCCCCAGTGTTCACCTGCTCTCTCCCCCAACCCTCCCCCCCAGTTCTATGGTATGGCTGGACTCACATGGATTACTTTTAAATTTTATTTTTAGAGAGTCTGGAAGAGTAATACAAGCCTGAAAATTTCACTCTACCCAGATTTTGTATTCTTCACATGGTAATTTAACATTAGAGAGTCTGGCCTGATTTTCTTTAATATCCATTCTCTTTATATTTCAGTAGTCACACATATTCTGCATGCTTTTCTTGTCTTTGAGAGGCACGAGGTGCATTGAAGTGGTGACCCTGAATAATCAAATCATAGTGCTGGGTGAATAATCCTGTGATCAAGAATGATAAACTATTTTTTTCTTCTGTGCATAAGTTGGCCTAGAATACTTCCAAATGTGAGTTTCTAAATGTTATCGTGTAACATTAATTAAAATATTTAGGCTGAAGGGCATAGATTTTTTTCCTGTTTTTTTCTTATTATTTATTGTAAATAATGTCTTAGTTTCCCAGCTGACAAACCGAATACACATACACATACATATACACATACACATACACATACACATACACATACACATACACATACACATAAACATAAAATGGGCTGGCTTACCAAGAGAAATTTATTGACTCATTGCTTTGAGACTAGGGGAAGTAGAAAAGCAGCAAGGTGATGCTTTTTCTCCCTGACAATTTTGGTGTTCTGGGGTGGCTGCAGAGGATCCTTGGGTCCTTGGATTTTCTGTCACATGACAATGCACATGGCAATGCATATGGCAATGTCTTCTTTCTCCTCTAGGTTGCATTGATTCCAGCTTTTACTCCTTCCTGGTAGCCTGCTTCTTGTGGCCTTCTCTTGAAGGCCTCCAGTAATAGCATTAAGACCCATCCTGATTCAGTTGACCACACCTTAAGTAAAAAATAACATAAAATCTCTGGTTGGTGAATCAGCTTAGAATACTGGCATTTTAAATAATGATGGAAGATTAGTGCTATAGAGCTTAAAACCAGCGCGACACATTCAATTTCCTCAAGGTCTGTATCAAGCTTTTATAGTTTCCAGGTCTTCTGAGAAAATTTTTTCATCATTTAATTGTGTATGTAAATGAATAGATAAAAAAGAAGAGAAACCTTAATAAAAATGTATCTTCTATAGTTTGTTGAAGAGATTAAAAATAACAAAGTTTAGATGGAGAGATATATTTAACATTATTTTAAATTGATTTGTACTAATTTACATTAATTTATATTAATATTGTTATAACACTAAGGATAATCTATTTTAAACCATTAGGCAATTCTGGCAGAAGATATCACCTCTACAGTGTTAAATGCGTCATTTAAGAAAAGGCAGAGAAGTGGAAATTTGGAAGAGTAGTATATCTGTTAATGTCTATGGGAGTCTTTATTATTGGTAGAAATCAGCAACACATTTATGAGTTTGAAGTACTATCTAGATGTTAATGATGCTTAACTAAGTTCCTCAGACCAGGAGCTTTCCTGAAAACAAATACACACTGAGATTATCTACTTTCCAAAATTTTACTCTCAGAAAAAATATGCTACTGAAGATCTTCTAGCAATATGTTATTTTTTCCTATACCTAATGGAAGACAAAAGAGACAACAAGAAAATTTCTTCCAAAGTCTTGAGCGGTCCATGATTTCATAAATGATTCTTTAATTATTGTACTCAGAAATTATTTTCACATTTTGTAAGACAAGTAAATTTCCAATGGCTACGTTCTCAGTAAGATGAATGGACCAAGAATATGGAAGCAATAAAAGAACTTTATTGCCAAAGATATCTTATGGAGGATACAAAGAATAAAATAAGCATAGAAGTTGTAAGGAAATATTGATCAATTGGACAATACTAAAATTAAGACCTTCTATTAATCAACAGAAACCAATAAGAGAAGGAAAAGGAAACCACAGAGTGGGGAAAAATATAGACACTCTAATAGAACAATGAAGAAATGCTTGAATGAGACCTTAACAAAAGAGAACATCCAAATGGCCAGTAAACAAATTAAAAATTGATCAACCTCATTAGTCATCAGGAAAATGCACTGCACGTTGACCAGAATGACTAAAGTCTACTTAGACTGAGTGTTCCAAATGTTGGCAAGGATGTAGAGAAAACATGCATGGCAGGTGAGGAGGCAAACATTGGTACAATTGCTTTGGAAAGTTTTTGGCAATATGTACTAACTATACAAATGTCTATGACCCAACATTTCCACTGCTATGCATACATCCAACAGAAATGCCCTCATATGTTCCTCAAAAGACATGAATTTTTAAATAAACATAGAAGCAATATTATTCTTAATAGCCTTAATGGAAGCCAACCAAATATTCACTAAGTGTAGAATGGATACTTAGTAATACATTCATAAAATGGAATATTGCACAGCAAAGAGAACAAACTACAACTAGAAACAGAAATATGGATGAGCTCACAAACATAATTTTGAGTGAAAAGAGTAGATGCAAGAGGTGCATATTTTTCATTCCATTCACATGTGATTCAGAAATAGACAAAGCTAATCTTTGGTGATAATATTTAGGGATAGAAGTTGCCTATTAGGAACTTGTGACCCAGAAAGGGAAAGAATGTATTGGAGTGCTGGTAAAGATCTGTTGTTTTTTTTTTTTCTTTTTTTAATTAGAGAAGCTGTAGATTTACAGAAACATTATGCAGAAAGTACAGAGTATTTGTGGTACAATTGATGAAACAATATTATCATAATTATGCTATTAAGTGTAGTCCATAGTTTACAATAGGCCTCATGGCTTGTGTTGTACAGTTCTATGTTTTCTTTTGTTTTTAAATTATTCTGGTAACATACATACAACCAAAAATTTCCCATTTTAACTGCTTTCAAATATACAATTCAGTGGTGTTATTACTTTTACATGTTATGCTAACATCACCACCATCCATTACCAAAACTTTTCCATCACCCCAAATAGAAACTCTGCACCAATTAAACGTGAACTCCCCACTCCCTACCCCCACCCTAGCCCTGGAATCTTGTATTCTGTTTCTGGTTCTATGAATTTGCATATTCTAATTATTTCATATAGATAACATCATAAAATAATTGTTCTTTTGTGTCTGGCTTATTTCATCCAACATGATGTCTCCAAGGTTCATCCATGTTATCACATGTATCGAAACTTCATTCCCTTATATGGCTGAATAATATTCCATTGTATAAATATAAATGGAATAATATTCCATTGTGTAAATGGATAAATATTATTTATCCATTCATCTGTTGATGGACACTTGGGTTGCTTCTGTCATTTGGCAATTGTGAATAATGCTTCTACCAACAGCGGTGTGCAAATATCTGTTTGAGTCCCTGCTTTCAATTCTCTGGGGTGTATACCTAGAAGTGGATTGGCAGATCATATGGTAATTCTACACGTAATTTTCTAAGAAACTGCCAGACTGTTTTCTACAATGGCTGCACCATTTTACCTTCCCCCCAATAATGAAAGAATTTTCCTATTTCTCCACGTCTTCCCAACACATGTTATTTTCTACTTTTTAAATAGGGGCAATTCCAGTTTTGTGAAATGGTATCTCATTGTGGTTTGATTTACATTTACCTAATGGCTAATGATGTTTAGCATCTTTTCATGTGCTTATTGTCCATTTGTATATCTTCTTTGGAGAAATGTCTACTAATGCTTTTTGCCCATTTTTTAATGGAGTTGTTTGTCTTTCAGTTTTTTATTTGTAGGATTTCTTTATATATTCTGGATATTCAGCCCTTATCAGATATGTGTTTAAAAATATCTTCTACCAGTCTGTAGACTCTCTTTTTACTTTCATATAATCTCCTTTGATGCACACAAGTTTTTAATATTGATGAAGTGCCTTTTATCTATTTTTTCTTTTGTTCCTTGTGCTTTTGATATAAATTCTAAGAAACCATTGGCTATCACAAGGTCCTGAAGATGCTTCCCTACATTTTCTTCTAGGAGTTTTATAGTTCAGGTTCTTATATTTAGGTCTTTTATATACTGTGAGTTAATTTTTTCTATGGTGTGAGATATTATTTGCATATAGATATCCAGTTTTCTCAGCACCACTTGTTGAAAAAACTATTCTTTCTCCAGTAAGTGGACTTGGCACCCTTGTAAAAAATCAGTTGGTTGTATATGTGAGGCTTTAATTTTGAACTCTCAATTCAATTCCATTTGTCTAGATGTCTGCCCTTGTGGCAGTACCACATTCTTTTGATGACTATAGTTTTGTAATGTTTTAAAATTGGGAAGTGTGAGTCCTCCAACTTCATTATTCTTTTTCAGGATGGCTTTAGCTATTCAGGTCACTTTCCCTTCCAATTTTTAATTTGATGATTAGCATTTCCATTTCCCCAAAGAAGGCTGGTACAACTTCTATTGGAATTTCATTGAATCTGTAGATCACTTTGGGTAGTATTGACATCTTAACAATATTTAGTCTCCCAATCCATGAATACAGACTGCCCTTCCATTTATTTAGGTTTTCTTTAATTTCTTTTAGCAATGATTCATTTTCAAATTTAGTTGTTGTAACTTGTAATACCAGTAGTGTATGGACAGAGAAAGAAAATAAAGAGTAGGATGGTTGTCAATTATTTTTAAACAGATATGAAAAAGCTTTCTGGGTGAATAAAAACAGATTAAATATTTTCCCCAACAAGTCTATGAAGATTTTACAGCTTAGCTAACAAGCAACAGGAGTTAAATAAAAGGCATATTTAAGTGGGAAGAAATTATTTTGTCTTGTTTAGAGTTCTAAAACCAATTTAAACATCTTGGAGATTAGGAATTTTAAAAGTTAGCGGAAAGACTTTGGGGTAGCTAACAATCTAAAATGAAAAATCTAAAACTATTTTGACACACTCTAATCATTCAGAAAATATAGAAAGCTTTTTTTAGCAAAAGTTTCTGTGATCATTAATTTCATGTGTCAACTTAGTTAAGTTATGGTGTCCAGATATTTGGTCAAACATTGACCTACTTGTTACTGTGAAGATGTTTTATAGGAGGGATTTGCACTTACAACCAGGTGATTGCATCTACAATTAACAAATGAAATGTCCTCAGCAATGTAGGAAATCTCATCCAATCAGTTGGAGGTCTTAAAGCCAGAATTGATGGCTTCAGAGATCAGAAGAATTATTTCTGCCTCAAGTTCAATATTGACTTTGCCAAAATTTCTAGCCATCTAGTTTCACCTTGGGAATTCAGACTAAGCACTTCAACATCACCTTTCTTGGAATTTCTAGCCTGTGACCTGCCTTACAGAGTTTGGATTTGCAGGCTTCAATGGTTGGCTCTGTTTCACTGGAAGATCCTCACTAATATAGGCCCTTAGTGGGTGCTGCGTGTAGTAAATAATAAAAGAAATATCACAAGTACTGTAATTTAAAATGATATATTTACTTTGCACTGGCCAAAGACTATCATCTCGAGAGACTATTATAACTTGAAAATAATAGTCCTCATACCTTAGAATAATTATCTTACAGTTTTATTGTAATTTTCTGGCCATTATATGATTTCCATGTTATGCAAATTAATACATCCTTCTAAAACTCATCCATTCAATTTAATACTCTCCATATACAAGGCTGACCGCCTTAAAATCATCTTGTTTCTTTCCAATAAAAACTTCCATAGCTTTTATTGAGTAACTTGATTGAAATTACCCTCAATGAAGCCTTCCAATATATTGAAATCTAAGACTTTTCTCTGGATCTGGAGCTTTAATTCAATAACTCAGAATATCCTCAGTGTTTTCCTGTACCATTGTAGCCCCAGAATGGAGTTGGGCATGTTATAGACACTTAATAAATAATTGTTGAATGGAATATTACTAATTCCATGAGCTGCCATCTGCCTCCTTTCTTCTTTGTAGCCTATTTTATTTTACTCATGGTTGATAGTGGAGACCTCTCCCATCTGCTCACTCAGTCTTAAACCATCTTCTCATCACTCTTCTGAAATTCATGGATTTATCAGCAATACTCTCCTTCCTCTAGCCCTAAAATATCTGAAGGATACAATAAATAAATTTAGATCTCTTCCCTATAAAACACTTGAGAACCACTGCCTAGAACTGATCCCAACTTCTCTTGCATGAGACAAATTTCCATTTTAAAATGGAAAATAAGAATTTAGGTTTGTCATCTAATTCAATTTCCACCATCTAGTATTTACTTAGGGACCTCTAGCAGTAGGGAATCTACCTATTTCATGAAATGGTTCATTCCACTGTGGGTTAGTGATAATTGCTGTACCACTACTCTTCCGAGGTGAAAAACAAACAAACGTGTTTACATGAGAATTCTTAAAATATCTGAAGAGACCTATATTTTCTCTCCAAAGTTACATCTCCTCTAATTGCAAAACTACAACTATGTTATTGTCTTTATTTGGAGATTAAGTACAGTTTGAGGAGATGTGTATAGGGTCCCAGTTGACGAGGCATTGGACTGTGCTGGTTAAGTCATGGGTCAACTTGACTAGGTTATAATGTCCAGTTTGGTCAAGGAAGCACTGGCCTGATCATTACTGTGAGTGTATTTCATAGATGGCGTTACATTAGTCAGGTACTTGTGCCTGTGGCTGATTGTATCTATAATCAACAAAGGAAATTGCCTTCAGCAATGAGGGGTGTCTCCTTGTCCAATCAGTTGGAGATTTTAAAGCAAAAACTGAGGATTTCAGAAGCCAGAAAGAATTTCTGCCTTTTTGCAAGCCAGCCAACTTTAACTTGGGAATACAATTTCACCTTCATCAGAGTTTCCAGCTTGTAGCCTGCCCTAAAGAATTCAGACTTGCCAATCAGTACAGTCATGTGAACAAATTCCTATAATAAATCCTATTGGTCTGTTTCTTTGGAGAACCCTGACTAATACAGATATTGAAACCTTAAACAATCATTTTATGACATGTTTCCAAACAAACTCCTATTTTCAATCTTCTCTTCCAAACAAAATCTAGAGAAGTGTCTATTGTAAAATACTTTGGCTTAAATTAAATATAATATTTCATATATGGTCTCTCATATACAAAATATAATGGTTGATTTTGCCCCATTACATGAATTCTAAGCTTCTCTCAGTGCAGCTCAAGTTGTCATTAGTGCACACTATGGTTACTCTGTGACCATGGAAGTCCTCTTTTCTGATTCAGTCCACCTTTTAACCCACTCTTTTGCTATCTCCTTCAACAAGGAAACTTCTTTTGGCATTACAGAAGAGCTTAAATGTGCTGCTTCTGCTCTCACCCTTGTCTCTTTTCTTCATCTGTTCTTCAATAACTTTATGAAGGTAACTACCACTTGAAATTCTTCCTCTACCTCAGCTTTTGTCTCACTCTGCCTAAAAGGCAGTTCTAACTGTGTGTTCCAGTATTACTAACACCTGAAAAGTACAAAAGAGAACATTTATAATTTTCACCCAAAACCATCCTCCTAAGTCAGCATCTACATAACAATCAGCTCCAACAAATTGTTATTTTTTAAAAATATGCAGAGTGACAGGCTCCTGAGAAATTTCCCAATTATGTTCTTGGATAGTTTGCTCTTTTCCCCAGTTTTTTATGCCATGTATGAACTAGAACTTAAATTTCTTCTTAGATGAATCTTTCAGATGTAAGCAATTTTTTGGTGAGAAACATTGGGGTCAATACTGGTAAGAAATATCTTTAAGTTATACAATCATAGAATCTTAGAAGGAATTATTGCCTAGTCTAGTGCAACACTCTAAACAGTGTAGAACTTCCTCTTAACACATCCCTGCTAAACAGACTTCAGCTCTTGCTTGAAGAGTAACGTCAGGGAGTGCCCTACTTTTAGGACAGTGTATTTATTTTTCAAACAATTCATGATATAATACTATGTTCTCTACAGCCTTCTACTTAACCTTTCTAGCTAGCCTCCTATCTAAAAATAAATATATCTTTCACAGGGACAGCCCTAAAAATACTTAAAAATCACTTATATTTTGCCATGAGTTTGTTCTTAGAGAGGCAATGTGATAATATAATATAAAAGTAATAATAATGTTACCTAAATTAAGCACTTTGCTAATTAAATTGTGTTTTTCCTTTGGATGTCACAGGGTACTTATGAATATTTATCAGGATCATTATTTTTCCAATGAGGACCTGAATAAAGGTCACAGAGGTTAAAGTGCTTGCCAGGGTCACCGCTAGGCAATGTTGGAGCTTGATTTTAAATTCAGTTAATTTCCTTCAACTAGGCCTGAGCCTGAGCCTAGGACTCCTAACTGTATGACTTGGTTTTCAGGTTTCTTGTCATTGTGTTTGGTCTTTAAATGCCTTTGTTTTGAGAATGTGCCTATTTAAACACAATGCTCAGAACTGGATATAATACTCAAGATGTAATGTGAACATAATAAAGGAGAATAAAATTTTCTTTCCTTCACCCGGACTTGATACATTAAGTACTTCAACATAGGTTTACAATAGCTTTTCTGTGCTCGCATTACAAGCGCACTCTTTAGTAAATACAATTTGTGGCCATCTTGTGTCCAATTTAAGCCTTCTTCTCTCTGTCTTTCTTTTCCTAAGCAATATATTGCTCTAATATAATATCTCCCCAGGTAAGTAATTTCACAATAAATTTTTTCACATACTGGAAGTTTCACATTTAGCTTATTAAATTTGATATTTTGATTTTAGCCATTTCCCACCTTACCAACAACTTTCAAAATTGTAATTATCAGCCATTACATTAATTCTCCATAAAGGATCTGTGTCATCTTAAATTTTTATCAGCGTATCCTCTATGTCCTCAATCCAACATTAAACTCATCCTTCTAAGTTGTTATTGATCAATAATATCTAAGTGTATTTATTCAATATTTCTTCATCAGTGTGACAAGGTTATTATGGATATTAAGGATATTTACTTTGGAAAACTTTGCTGAAACCCATATTTACTATGCCTATTGTATCCCTAACTCATCAGTCCAAAATTACATTAATATGGATTATTGATAATGATTATATGAACCATTTAATTTAGTTAAAATGTCAATTGTAGAAAATATTTTAAATAAATGTATTTCCATTATTTTCCGGTCCACACACTATAAACAAATGTAGCAGAATAAAAGTCCTTCTAGATTTCTCTGAATGAATATATAAGAATAATTTCTAATTACAGTGTATAAAACTCATAAATTCAATCCTTTTTTCTTTTTATAATATGCCAAAAATGACCTTGCAATCTTATTTACTTATTAATTTTCTTTCAAACTCCGTCTTCATACTTGGTACATAGAACAAAAACACTATTGATCAAAGTCTCCAAATTTTCATAAATTCAGAATTAGTGGAGCTGGTTATGATAGAAGTATAGAGAACTGATGGGAAGTTAGTGGAGAAGTGTTCTTAATGACTGTCTTGCTTCTTATTTATTCTTCTCAGGGAAAAAATTTGTTTGTTTTGTAATATCTATCTATGGCTGATTTGTGATATATTTCTCTCTATGCATCTATTGCTGACTTACAATCTGCCTATGTCTGTAATTTTGTAGAAGTGAACTTGTGTGGTGGCATGTGTAGTCATATATCAAAGGAAAATCTCAGGAGAACTTGAATTCACTTAAATGTGAGTTATGCACTGATGATTCCTGAGGAGGACATGACCTCCAGAGCAGACAACCAAGTCCTCGTTATTTTTACCAGATCTGCCAAGAAAATCAATTACTTCCTTCAAAAACAAATTTAACAACAAACCTTTCCCAAGGAAGTAACACACATTTGTTTATCTAAGTTGGGGCTGTTTTTGTGTTCCAAAATACTCATTTTCTTAAGCATGCATTATAAGAAATGAGTCAAAACAATAAGAATGGACAATTTTAAATGGATATAAATGTAACATAAAGCCAATAGCTGGTTGAAATTTTGCAACTAGGGGTATGGCATACGACCATGTTTACTATGCTTCTTAATTTATTATGTCAATCCAAAAAATGTTGTATGTGGACATTCATTTTACATTAGAATGTTACAAGTCTACATAGCCAAAAATATTTTTCCGATTACAAATGTTCTTTCCTTTGAATCTATAGCTTTTTTGATATAATTATATATGTATATACTGTCTCACTCTGAAATAAAGAATATGCCCTTCATGTCTCTTCTATAAGTTTATGTCATTTCTGTGGTGCAAACCCATTCCTAAAAACAATTGAGCCATGATGAAGAAGTTTATGTAATAGAAAAGGATAACAACACAAATATGTGTATATATAACATCAGTCAAATAATTATATTTTGATAAATTATCATGTATCTTTCATGGAAAATACATCCACATAAAAAACTTTTTAAAATGAAGTGAAAACTGTTAAGTTTAGGCTGGGAGTTTGCAAAATGCAGGGTATGAGGGAGTCATTGAGGGATGGGAAAACTATAGTCTTTTAATTTGCCTGAAAATATTCTTCACATCATTCTAGAAATCCCATGCTATGATGATTGATGATGATTCTCATGGCAACACAATAAGCTTTATAAATACTGCTCTATCACTTGAACCTTTTCCTTTGCATCTCCATAAATATCAAATGGAAGAATTTTGTAATATCACTGGTTTGAGAGAGCAGAGCAAGGCATGAGTTCTAGATGTGCTATGTTAGGGGAGACAAACACCTTGTAGCAAAAGCATTTTCATAAAACAACAGAAAGCTATCTCTCCACCTACACACACATAGACATACATGTACTTATGTTTAACTCATTTTATAGGTGGTTCAGTGAGTGGTGATAAAGAGCATAAGCTTCGGTGCAAAAATAACCTGGGTAGAAATCTTTACTTATAGTCAGTCTACTTAACCTCAAAGCCCTTGTTTTCTCATTTATAAAACTGGGGAAAGACTTTTTTTTTAACAAAACCATTTTATTGATACCTATTAATAAAACATATATCCATCCAAAGTATACAGTCAATGGGATTCAGTATAATCACATAGTTGTACATTCATCACTTCATTCATTTTTAGAACATTTTCATTATTCCAGTAATAATAATAATAATAAAAAACAAAAACCAACCAAATAAAGAAAACTCATCACCTGGCAATCTCTCTATGCTACCCCTGCCATACATAGCTGCTGTTCTGTTTCCTTCCCTCTAGTTTATTTGTATTTATATTTTGTAAAAACAGTCTTATATATGCAATATCACCCATATTCGTATTTTACATGAGGTTTCACTACGGGAAAGACTTTTTGCTTGTAAAACACTTAGATATGTGTTTTGCACATAGTAACAATTCATAAATATTAGTTAATATTGTTAGCCAACTGTGAAGTTAAATGAGCTAGCATATGTGATATGATTAGCACCATGTTTGACACATAATGTTGTTATTTTTTCATCACTTGGTTAGACTTTCCCAAGGTAGACTGTTGAAGCACTTTGAACAGACTCCAGCATTACATGAAGATGGATAATATTTGAAGATACAGATTCTCATTCTCAGGGTGTGATCTAAAGATGATGGTGATTGTGATAACAAATAACTATGTTTGCTGTCTCAGCATATTTTCAAATGTATGCTGTCATATTTGACCTTAAAATATCTTCTTCTGTGTAAATGGAAAAATTGAGTAAAATATGTACTGCGTCAATAAATATTTATGGAATTACCTATTGTGTGGAAGCATCCCTAGATATAGCGTTTCTTCTTAAGGGATTTGAAATCAGGATGAGAAGAAAAGATATTAGCACAAAAATCTTATAAATATTATTAAAACCTCATAGTTTATGTGGGACCTTGATGAAGTAAGTAATTTATACAATTATGCAATTAAATAATTGAAGGCACATAAATACTTACTCTTTGGTGTTAAGTGTCCTAAATTGTGCTATCAAGCAAAGTTATTTTCTGCAGAAATACTTGAATATAAAGCTCTCTAGTTCTGGTTTCTGGAGATTTGTAAGTCTTGTAATTCCTTATGATTGGTATTTAATTTCTATCATTTTTAATAAATGGTGTAGTGATTGGGAGGAGGGGATTGCATGCGCTTTCTACATTGCATGTGAATTCATTAATTCCATTGGATTTCCAGCAAAAATTTGCTCTTACCCAACCAGCTAGTACTACATCTTGAAGTTTATCAGGAAAGTCTTTGTTAACCACCAGAGTGTATGTTGACCTAAGGAAATGAGCCTTACAGTCACTGGAAATCCAATGTGCCAAATACAACATTCCTAAATGAATGTAGTAGGAGTGTTCATTGTTTATGGTCCACTTATTCACCCAGAAGAGTGGTTGAGTCCTGGTATTCCGGTAGGGCTAAGGATTGTAAAGTGAGAAGAGACTCAGGAGACCACTTGAAAGAATTTTTCCCTACTTAATTAGGCAATAAAGACTTTCCAGGAAATTGTACTTCCTTAGATTGAGAAGTTCCTTAATATTGCTGACCTAAGGTATTACAAAAATGTGTGCGTGGGACTCTATTTTCAAAATATATTTCAACCACCTCACCACCGACACTGCTTTATTCCTGATCCTAAACATCATCAGCTCTTCTGAACTATTGCAATAGTCTTCTAACCATTCTCTCTGTACTGTCAATCCTCCATACAGAAGACAGTTTAATTATTTTAAACTGTAAATCATATCATGACATTCTTCTGCTAAAAACTCTCCAGTGGTTCCCCATCATACTTTAAGTAAAAGACAAAATCCTTACAATGACCAACAAGTTCTAGTTGACATCTTCTATCTACCACTGCCCCCTCATTCACTTGACTCCAACAACCCAGACTTCCTTGCTAGCCTCTGAATGTGGTACAGGCTTCCATTCACTGCCTTCAAAATACCCCCTGTGGAAACACTCTTACCCTCATATCCACATATGCCTCAACTCCTTTAGGCTTTGCTCAAATGTTATTTTCTTAGCATGGTTTTCCTTGAAAGCCCCATATAAATTTGTAACACTTTCCAACTCTTACAGTTCATTTCCACCTCTCTAATTTGTTTTATCCATTATTCCCAAGAAACATTATTATATAGTTTACTTATTTATTAGCTGACTTCCAAGACCAAATATAAGTTCTATGAACACAGGAATATTTATCTATTATATTCATCGCTAAATCTAGAAGAGTGCTGGGCCCATTCAAGACATTCAACAAATATTTGTTGAATAAACAGAATGAATGAGTTGTGCTGTAGATTAATGTCTTTTTACCCTCTACAGATTTAAGAATACCCTAGAAGTCTTATCAATGACCTTCAGCTTGAAGTATTATCAAAATGCTTGAATTGCCTCTTCCATTTTAGCCAGTGGCAACTGAATAAAGCCACACCCTAGAGACACAACTTGGCATGGCATGTTAGTTCTAACTCTGCATTCTCCAGCTTTTCTTTTTTTTATTAACATAAAAACCATCCATACTGTGCTGGCAATAAAGAGCCTTTTTAAGAGGCGCTTTTGCACCAGAATGTGAAGAAGACAGATGCACACATTCTAAAGTGAATCTAAGTCACCTTAATGGGAGCTCCTGTAGAGTTTAATGGGACAGTGGCAGAAAAGCTTAAATTCTTTTCAGTTTCTTAATGAGCTTTTCAACATGAACATTTGCAAACATTTACGTCACTAAGACTACTAGACAACTTCAGAAGAAAGATAGAAATTATACATGGATAAAGGACTTGAACCATTTGCATTGCTGGAAGGCAAATGAATGACTAAAATATGAATTTTCATTTTACTCTAAATATTTGGTGAAGCTTTTAAGAATATCAAATTAATAGGGTTAATTGAGTAGTTGGTTCGTCTTTTGTATACATAAAATAGGCAAATTGAGAGAAAAGGAATTAAAGTATTTTAATTCCTATTTAAGGTATATGATGTAATGCATGTTTTCTAGTGTGGTAAAGAAAAAAACGCTATAATATGACTTGATAATAAATTATTACAATCTGTCAAAGTTAAAGTCTTTTAAAAATTAGTAATGACAAAAATAATCCTGACATAATTTTTCAGACTTTCATTTTCCTGTGAAATATTTGTCATATTTGTACTTGAGGAAAGCAAATCATTTATTTCCTTCAGGTGAGAAACAACAAATGAGGAATATAACACATATGCATGTGTGTTCTTTATTTCAAAATCAGGAAAGTTAAGTGGCAGAAAGCAAAGTAATACATCTTAAATTACATTTGGTACAAGTTTTTATTACATTAAGCTAAAGTTTCTATTTTCATCATGAATGGAAATAATTAATTATCAAAAGTTATATTTATATCTATATTTGGTGTATTTTTCCTACAAGCCATCCTGTTCACTGGCTGGCTTCAAACAGCATACCATACTAAGGCTGGTCCAAGTGTGGAAAAACAAAATATACCTGAGAAATCAGTATATATAATTTTCATTGAAGTAAGGCTACCTTTTTTGTGACTTAGGGAGAAAGTGATAAAGTTGAAAATACAGGTGAAATAAGAATCCTTTTAGTAATTAATTTTCTATTACTTTCTCTTTTTTGATGATATAAAAAGTGAGCATTTCCCCAGCTTTACTGACAATTCTTGAATATATTCTCAACTGACAATTCTTGAAAATATTCCCAATTCAAATGATTTAAAAATGAGAATTTATCAAAAAAAGTTTTGCCTTAATCACTTGGCTTAATTTAATTAGACTTAAGTTGGAGCGTTTCTAAAAAAAAAATGTGTAAGTGAGGCATTGAAACAGAAGAAAGGAGAGAAAAGAAAAAACTTGAGTTGAAAATTGACATGGAAATGAGACTCTGAAACATCTTTATGCATGTTGAAAAGCTTTTCTAGATTTTAAAATAACCTTCTTGTGTTTGGTTGATACCTACATTTTTTCCCTTTCATACAGAAGAAAGGGTAACTTTCACATCAGCTACACAGATTCAAAATGGTTGCCATTTTAATTGAGCATTTTCAGAGTAGTTGAGGTGCTGTATTATATAACCATGTAATGAAAGACCCTGTTTCCCAGAATAATACTTATGCATGAGAAGGTTGCTGTGCTAGTATTCACACTGGAATTTCTGACTTATTTGGGACTAAGATCAGATAATTAGCATTCTGCATATATAGCACATTCAGGTTGAATTCACTTGGAAGCAGGGGTGAATTAGAACTAGTCTAAGAACTTGTCACTTCTACAGGAAAACAATGAAACCCGCCTGGCTTTAATGGCCCTGGCTGTGTCTCGTTCCACACAAAGCACCTGGGTCCCCTCCCACAGAGTCACTACCTTCAACCACTTCCCAGCATCTTATTTTCAAGAAAAATAAATGCAGAGAAAATGAGAGAAAAACAATCAACACTTCCCTGAAGGCTGTTTTGATGAAATCTGTAGGTTTTATGAGGAGGAAGCAATACCTTTTACTGTACTCAGAATTACCGTTCACAAACCAAGGATGGAGGAAAGACTAATATTTCTTATTACTGATTACATAGGAAAAATCAAGTGTCACTCATTTTTATGCTGCATAAAAACAAAATTAAGTAGGAAAATTTGTGAATGGGTAAAATGTGACTACCTACAGTCTTTCTCCCATTTTACAACTTCTCCACCAAATAACTATTATCTTCATAACTTTCGGTAATATTAATGGAAATTAGTTGTCTGTTTGGACCTGTAGTTCATATGCACTAATTGGTAAAGCTAATATATATATTTTATAATGTTACAAAACCCAGGAATGGCTCACATTAAGTTAATCCATCTTTGTTCTGTCATGGCACTGCATGTACACTTGGGAACAAAGTGGAAACTGCTTACCTTGGGAACTGTTCATCAGTTTATCAACCCATTTCTAGAAGAAATACTTTCTTGCTTGTAAAATATTGTTTCACTCAATGCACATTTTGTGTGAGCAAAGGAGATTATTGTTAATTTTTTCTCCTTGAATTCCAAAGACATTTTTTGGAGCCTTAAAATGTAGGAAATAGTATAATTGTTTATTACACCAGTGATGGATATTGAGTTACTTACAGTCCTATATCCTAAAATTTTCAAATTGTGACTTCTGAGCTCTCCTAAATAAAAGTTGAATTTACAAAGTGAAAAAATGACTAGGAATTGAAAAAATTGTGACAGACCCAAGTAATATTTTAAGATAAGTATGAATATGCTACTTTACTATTTTTACAGACAGAATATACATTTAGAGGAGTGGATGCAACAAGCAGAAAATGAGCAGACATTTGCTTGAGCAAAAACAACGAGCAAGACAATGAGCAAACAACGAGCAGACAATGAGCAAAAACAAAACAAAACCAAAAAACGAGCAGGGAGCAGAGTTACTCAAGCAGTTGAGCACCCGCCTCCCACATGGGAGGTCCCGGGTTTATTTCCTGATGCCTCCTAAAGAAAAAACAAACAGACAACGAGCAGACAACTAGCAAAAAACAATGAGCAGACAATGAACGCAAAAACGAGCAAAAAACAATGAGCAAAAACAATGAGCAAACAGGTGAGGGAGCCATCGGGGGTGGGGGGTGGGAATACATTTTGGCAATAAATCTTAACTTGACATATTACCCAGAAACTGAATTTTGTGTCTGGCTCTAGGACTACACAAATTTAGATGCAGAAAGTATGCTTTACCCAGGGTCACTCACCTAGATAATATTAAATGTCAAGTTTATAAATGAGCATTCCTGATTTTCTTTGAAGCTACCATCTTCTTCCAATGTAGTCATATCTTTCATATTAGCATGTTTGACTACATTTGTTCTAAAAACTCTCCTTTTCCTCTGTTGAAAGTTGTGTAGTCCTTCCTTCTCACTGTTTTCTCCACTCCCAGAGAATAACTGAGAACCAATTCTCATGCATTCGACCAAAGGTTCAATATCCACTATTCAAATCCAAACAAGGCATCATCAATAATTCCAGCCTTAAAAGTGGGAGTTACATGCTGGTATCATATGCCTTGCTACCCTGGCATCCTGAAGTTCACAGATGAAAAAAAGTAAAATGCTGCAAGTGTATCAGGGAACCAATTACAGGACACAGGCTAGGGTAATGGTAAGGATAAGTCGACAATGGCTCCTTTTCCAAGGAAAATGTTGAAGCTGCACAGTGTTGACAGGAGAAGAAGCAATTGCTCTCTTGAATTGCCTGATGGCAATTCTGTCACAGTTGGAGGTCCCTAACATGCCACATGGGAGAGGTTTAATTCTTTTTAATACTTTGCTTCTATTTCTATTTGTTAGGCCTAGTTTGAATTTAGAAACTAGAAAGAAGGAAAATTACTTCATGTCCCTTTAAGGGCCTGTTTGGCCCCCTACTTCCAGAACCATCAACTTCCAAAGTCTATTCCCTAACATCCACCTGCAGTTTCAGTTTCATCCCAACTTCCACGATCAATCCTGTTTGATTGACGAAGAAGCTGGTAAATCTTTCCTACTTACATGGAGAAATGTAACAGCCACTCTTATATTATTGGATTGAGTATTCTCTCTGGTTGGAAAGTTTGTGAAAACCAAATTAGGATCAGAAGATTGTGCGCTGAGTGCCACATCTCTGTAAAAGTAAGTAGATGATTGATTAAAAGATAATGGCAATTGATTTATAAAATTATTATTATTAAATACTCCTACTGTTTAATAGAGAAAAAATATTGAATTGTAGAAGAAAATAGAGCATATGGGATCAGTGACCACCAACCTTCTAATAGAATATTAGTGAGATCCTCTGCATGGAGTTTTAGGGTATTAAACAACTATCGAGACCAGTTAAAAAATCTTATCCAGAAGGTTCTTTTCTGTCAGAAGATAAACTGACTCTCCTAGGAGAAGATTAGTCATAATAGGGAGAGGAAGTGGGGGAAATCTGGCTTGACTTTTCTTTACCCATAACCTCTAATTGTCAAGAGCACCCTATAGTGAAATAATATTTTCATAATAAAAGACACCCTTCGTGGGCATCTTTAATTCCTTAATTAAAATGTGAATTACATCTAACTGTATAGTATTTCACCGGGGGATACTTTACTTTTGTAAGCTTTTCTTAGTTCTCTTTCATTTTATATTTGCTTATAAAGTAATTGTCTTCCCTATCCTTTAAGGTTTTATTTTTAAATGGAAATTTAATGATATTTCTATTTGTGTCCTCTTCCAAAAAGCTCAAAAATGTTTACAAATATAGCCTCAACTGCACTTCCCTTGCTTCCCATAATGTTGCAGAGCAGAAGGTAGAGATTGAAGGGGTCAATCGCAACTCATGCTCACACTGTGTCCAAAAACCTTGGATTCTGAAGACTGAATAACCAGAGGTTCTTTCAGGAATTTCAGTTTGGGGGTGGGATACTTTTTATCATTAAATTAGTTTGTTTCAAATTATATTTAGGCATTTTCCTGCCCTTAAGTAATATTTTAAAGTTTACCTTTAGAATTCAAAATTGAGAGAATATGGAAGACAGTCAGGTGTTAAGCAAGTAGAAGATGAAAGAGAACTCTTATCAAAGCTTACAAAACTGAAGGAATTACCCAGACCAGCATTTCCTTACCATCATTACATTCCCAGAACTATGCTTCTTCCTAATATCTCATTCTTCCATTTGTCCCACCTGGAACCAATATCCAGAGCTATATTCCCTCTACTGGCAAGCAAAGTAAATTCCCAGAATCCCAGGCAAATCAGTAGTGTTCCCAAGAGAGAAATCTTTGGGGAGGAGGTGATGCTATGTAACTGGCAAGGAAAGTAAAAACCCTGCTTTTTATGATCTACAAAAAAATGAAAGGTTTAACAATCCACAAATAATGGGCAAACATGCTATATTCTCAAGTCTTTTGAAAATAGGTATGTTTTAATCATTACTTTACTGTTCTATTTTATCTTGTCTCTTTAAGGAACATAAATAATCAGTGCAAAATTACAAATTCATTTTCACACTTTCCTTCCACATCTTCACATTTTGAACTAAATATTCTTTTTCTCTCTTTCTTCCCTATGTTTATTATATAGGATAGAAAATTCCAAACTTTCCTCATTAGTAGATAAAACTCTAAGGTATATTGCAAAGTCAGTAATGTCATCTTTATACCTTAAAGAAAGCAGATTATTCTTACTACACTAATATTAGTTAAATATTCAGTAATTAAACTTTCACAGTAGAAGATAGTTTTTATGACAGAAAAACTCATATTTGCATGATGACACTTTCAAGCTATTTGTAGTGATGAACATTCTATTCTTACAGTTTCTCTTTGCTCATGTTGGAGAGTTTTCAGGTATTTTTGAATGGGTGATGCAGTTTTTTTATCCCTACATCCCTGCACCTTTCCTATCTGGAGAGGATAATGCTTCATAAAGAAAACAGAGTGGGTGGTTACTTTGGCTGGATGATTCCTTTCTGTCAGACCATGGGCAAGAATGGAGTTTAATTTAACCTTTAGTTTCCAAGATTAGCGATAGATTAGATAAATGGGAAACAGCCGCTCCTCCTATATCCTGTTCATGGAATGTAGGAAATGACTAAAATAGGGGCCAAAGGAAATTTACTGTTCAACATAGCTGTAGTACTTACTGAAAAAAAAAAAAAAAAAGCCAAACCTTATTGTAAGAAAGAACTCTGTTTTCAAATACGGATTAAGTGATACTGGAATTTCTAAACTACATTTTCTTTTCGAATTTCTATTTACCATTGGGTAAACATAGAGTCATATTTATTTGATGGAAATCTGTTATTTTGTTTTCTCAGAGTAAATACAATTAATAAAATGCTGCTGACTCATTTCTCTGGGAGCTGTGTAATTTTCTGTTTGGAATCCATAAAAATACACCTCTTTTAACACTGACTCCAAAATTTTGTCAAAGATAAATGTTGTCTTAGACTGTAAACTGAGAACGCATAGATATGATTTGTGAAGATTTTCTCACACTCAGCAGGCCATACACCATTAAACAGACATATTTGCTTTATATTTTTTAAATAATGGTAGAAAAAGATTAAAGGTGAACACAGTGAAAATAATTTCAAAATGTACAAACTTATGAGCTTGAAGATCTTGAACATTCAAAGGTCTAAAGGACCTCTCCTAGGCATATGAGTCCATTAATGTCAAAGAAAGGATCTGTACGTCTAGGCCACAGGAAAATTGAAGCAGGGCCCGATTCTTTGCTCCTTACTCACCAGCTGCTCTCCTGGTCTGGGTGCTTGCCCTTGCATTTGCTTTAGGAGCCACAGAGCTGGCAGTAGTTCATCTATCAGAACCTGTTACCTTGTACTGATCTATAAATAATCTTTCGACAGCAACATAAGAAGAAATGGAGTCCTTCCTCAATTAATAAAAAGATCAACTAAAGTACTGATTTTTATCATTTTTAAGACTTGTTATACTTCCCCTTCCCCATATTACCATCACTGCTCTTCTTGTCAGCTTTACCTCTCTCAAGTGTTTTTTTAACAAATCAATTTTCTTGATACATAGTAATAAAGCATGAATCCATCCAAAGTGTACAATAAATGGTATTTGGTAAAATCACATAGTTGTGCATTTATCACTTCAATCATTATTAGAGCATTTTCATTATTCCAATAATAATAATAAAACAGACAACAAACAAATAAAAAAAATACCTCATCACTTCTCAATCACTCTAAGCTTCTCTTGTAGCTGCTCCTGTTTCTCTCCAGTTGCTTTATATTTATATTTTGTAAAAAGTCTTATACATGCAATGTTACTCATATTCATATTTTCCATGAGGTTTCACTATGCTATACAGTCTCATGTTATACTTTTTAGCTTTCCTTATAGTAATACACATGTCCTTAGACTTTCCCTTTCAACCACCGTCATACCCACATAATAACTCTACTAGTTACAAACACTGTGATGTGCTTTCACCATTTCTATTCATTTCCAAAGATTTACAAATGACCCTTTACCAATTCTGCAAAGATTAACCCTCAGCTTTCCATTCTTTACCCTCATTCTATTTTTTTTTAATTCTTTTTATTTTTATTTTATTTTATTTTTTTTACCCTCATTCTATTTTATGGTAACCTATATTCTAAATATTAACTCCATGAATTTACACAATATATTTAGTTCATAATAGTGAATCATACAGTATTTGTCCTTTTCTGTCTCACTTGCTTCACTCAACATAATGTCCTCCAGGTTCCTCCAAGTTGTCATATGCTTCATAACTTCATTTCTTCTTACAGCTGCATACTATTCCATCATATGTAAACACCACAATTTATTTATCTTCTGGCAACCGTGAATAATGCTGCTATGAACATTGGTGTACAGATGTCTGTTTGTGTCACTGCTCTCAGTTCTTCTAGGTATATACCTAGTAGTGGTATTTCTGGGTCACATGGCAAGTCTATAGACAACTTAGGAACTGCCAAACAGTTGAGAATGTACCATTCTACAGTCTCACCAAAAGTGAATAAGCATTTCTTTCTCTCCACATCCTCTCCAACACTTGTAGTTTTCTGACTTTTTAATAGTGGCCATTCTAATAGGTGTGAAATGATATCTCACTGTAGTTTTGATTTACATTTCCCTAATTGGTAATGATGTTGAACATTTTTTTCATATTTTTTTCACCATTGTATTTCTTCTTTGGACAAAAATCTATTCAAGACTTTTGTCCATTTTTTCGTTGGGTGGTTTGTCTTTTCATTTTTGACTTGTAATATATCTTTATATATCATGATTGTGGATATTAAACACTTATTGGTATGTGATTTCCAAATATCCCTTCCCATTGAGTTGGCTGTCTTTTCACTCTTTGGACCAAATCCTTTGAGATGAAAGAGTGTTTAATTTTGAGGAGGTCCCATTTATCTATTTTTAATTTTGTTTTTCATGCCCTGGGCCCAAGGTCCAAGAAACTACCACCTACCACAAGATCTTGAAGATGTTTCCCTATGTTTTCTTCTCAGAGTTTCATGGTTTTCACTTTTATATTTAGGTCCTTGACCAATTTTTAGTTAATTTTTGTATAAGATGTGAGATAAGGGTCCTCTTTCTTTCTTTTGGATATGGATATCCAGTTTTCCAAGCCCCATTTGTTGAATAGACTGTTCTGGACCAGCTGGGTGAACTTAACAGCCTTGTCAAAAATCACTTGACTGTAGATGTGAGGATCAATTTCTGAGTTCTTGATTCGGTTCCATTGCTCAATCTGTGCTTCAAGTGCTTTTGTTTTCAGCACAGGCCAGTGAGTAGTACATATGGCAAGAGGTAATGCATTAATGACTAATAAATCATAATGAATAAAAAGTCAGATTTGTTCTCTTTATCTATTTGTTTACCTACTTTTACTTATTTTTCAGAAATTGAGAATGATGAATGGAAAAGTCCTTTCTGAGGTGTGGCAATAAGGTAAGAAGATAGAATTTTTATGTATGACTCCTCAATCTTATCATTCCATAGTCCTGAACTGTAAATGTGATGAAGAGATGTCATCTAGTGTGATGTAAGCAAAAACACTCACAACAAAATAAACCCTACTTGGAAATGAAAACAAATTTTACAATAACCACCTACCTGCCTGTCATGTCTCCCTCACAAATTACATAGGCAAGTTGGAGAGTTTGGTGGTTGAGTTCTCTTTCCTAGTTGTGTAATCTCCACAGGGGTGGACAGATAAGTAAGATATTTGTAGACACTTGTATTTCTTATTTACAAGAATGCTGTCAAAGGAGGACACTGGGATATAAATTTACCTTTGGTACCAAATCCAATGTTGTACTATGATCCTACTATAGAGTTCTTAAGCCCCTAACTCTCCACACTGCCACTGCACTGGAATTGTTGGACCAGGGTATTAAATATTTTCTTTTTAGACAGGTATGGAATTCAAAATTACACCACTCAGGAGTTCAAACTTCTCCATTATTTCTTTCTGTATTTTACTGCTTTTCCTGAATGAATCAGTATTGTCCTGAGTCTCTTTTGTTGGTTAGGAGTTTGGTGAATAGCACATAATTTAGTCTAGGAATCCTTTGCAGTTACAAAATAAACTTGACAGAAGCTAAGAGGACTCATTGAAGCCCTGCAAATTAAAAATCTATTCCTGTAATGAACCCACTGAAAAAGAAATAGAAATGGAAATATCAATAATAACATGAAAAGATACCCCACCTCTCTCATAATAAGACAAATTAAAACAATGTGATACAGTTTTTGTCATTCAGACTAAAAGAGGATTAGATATGCAAATACTACCCTCTCTTGGAGTAATTACCCACTTTTGGGTAATTTACCCAATATTACCCACTCTTGGAGTGGATGGGGAAATGTAAATTGGCACTTTCTCCTTGGATGACAATTTGGCACCATCTATCAAAACTCAAAAATATATATATATATAAAATAACATTTATGTAAGAAAATACACATATATGCATATATATTTATATATCATTTTACAAATATTGGTATGTACTGTGAAAAATCTTGATTTTTATGAACAATAAAAAAAATTAAAAAAATAAAAATAAAAATAAAAAATAAAACTCAAAGAGCATATGCTCTTGGACGTAACAGTTCCATTTCTAGGGTTTTTTCCTATAAATATACTAAGTAAAGCAAGCAAAAATATGAATGCACAGGTATTTGATGCAGCATTTTTTATATAATTAAAAGTTGGGGAAAACTTTTTTGCCCATCAAAAAAGGACTAGTTAAATAAATTATGGCCTATCCATTCATTGGAACATATGATAGATGTTAAAGATATAGTTCAGGGAAACGGATGTGACTCAAGAAGTTTGGCGTCTATCTACCATATGGAGGGACCAGGGTTCGATCCCCAGGACCGCCCGGTAATTAAAAAAACAAAAAGGAAAAAAAAAAGATATAGTCCTAGAGTTTTTATTATGGAAAAATGTCAAAGCGTAATAAGTGAAAAGAAAGATACATACACACACACTCATAACAAGAGCTATATAAGCACAAGAAATCATTAATGGTAGTTCAGTCAGGGGAGTGAGAATGAAAGTCAGGAGCATTTGAAATTTTATCCAGAGCATATATAACTTTTTCATTAAATAAACATTTTTAAGTAAAGGAAATTATAAACGAGAAAACAGTTTTTTCCATATAGTTAAATTTTATTTTCATATATATATGTTTTTGAATTGGTTAATTGTCACAAAATTTTGTTATATTAATAAACTTGTAACTGCAGTTTATATGATGTATTTTATATTAAACTTTTCTAGCAACCATAATATGTAATGAAAATGTACACAGAGCCAGAGTTCCAGGCCAGTCTTCTGTGACTCCTAGAGACAGTGGATTTGCTGAAGTCTTAGCTCATTACCCCCAATTCACTTTCCAAAAAGAGGCTTGGCTTCTTGTAAAAACGTCTCTCCAAACACCAAGCCATAAAATTCTGAGAACGTGCCTTCTTCAGTGCATTAACCAAGTCTATGTTATAGCCTTACAAAATGCTGTGGAAACTTGATTTAATACTTCAGTGTTTGTTTATTTGACTGGTGAGGGGAAAATATCTTGGGTAAACATTTTCATTAATTGCGAATTTTTTTTTTTCCCCTGTTCAGGGAAAGGTAATCATCATTAATGAAACTGATATCAGACATTTACATAAAGCTCTTAGCCTTAAGATACTGATGTGCAACTTGCAAGACATTTCTAGAGATAAATCATTTTATCCACTAATGATGTGGAAGCATTCAGGAGCTTTTGACCTTGCATAGCAATATAAGTTATAAAATAAAGAGCTCATCCTCTTGTGATCCCATTAAGGTAATCGAGACAAAAAGGTCCTATAGTTTGTATAATTGCATTTGATATCCACCTTCAAAAAAGGTGAGAGAAATAATAGACAGAAGCATCTATAGAAAGAAAGGTGGAAAGAAAAAGGGGAAGAGAGAAAGAAAGAGAAGGAAGAGAAAAAGGGAAAAAAGAGAAAAAGGAATCCAGAGAAAACAAGAAAAAAATGAAAGAAATAAGAGAAGGAAGGAGAGGAATCAATACTTGTAAAAAATAAATAAGTGGAGGTATAATGGAAATTTATTCAGGAAACATTTTAAATATTTTGTCTAAGGCATTAATGTTATAGGTGAGAAAACTGAAACCCAGAAGTGTTCCCCAAAGTTTACAAGAAGACAGGATGACATTGACAAGAAGAGACCCTAACTTTCCTTACCCTATCTTTTATTTTATACCACTTATTTTATTTATCTTAATATTCAAATATTGAATAGTGTATTAGTCAGCCAAAAGGGGTGCTGATGCAAAATACCAGAAATCTGTTGGGTTTTATAAAGGGTATTTATTTGGGGTAGAAGTTTACAGTTACCAGGCCATAAAGCATAAGTTACTTCCCTTACCAAAATCTACTGCCACGTGGTAGAGCAAGATATCTGCCGATGTCTGCCAGGGTTCAGGTTTCCTGAGTTCCTCTCTTCCTGGGGCTTATCTCTCTCTGGGTTCAGCAACTCTGTTTTCTCCACAAGGTCAGCTGTAGACTATCAGGTGACTGGTTCTGTCTATCTCCCAGGACCCGATTCTCTCCAAGCTCAGCTGCTTTGTTCCTCTTACTTCCAGGGCTCCAGCTCAAAAACTCCAGCATCAAAACTCCAATATCAAAACTCCAACTCACTCCTCTGCTCTGCCTTGTAGTTTTATCTGTGAGTCCCTGTCCATCAAGGGTGCGGGGACTCAACGTCCTACTCATGGGGCTCAATCAAAGCCCTAATCATAATTTAATCACACCCAGGTACAGACCAGTTTACAAACATAACCCAATATCTATTTTTGGAATTCATAAACCATATCAAACTGCTACTAATAGTAAAATTAAAATAGAAAAATTCCATCTTGTTTAAACAACACAAGTAGCCAAACCTCTGAGTGCAGCGGTAAATACACATCATGTAACACTACCCGATCAAATTTCTTTATTTTTTCTAATTTTTAAAAAAATTTTTACCTATTAAAATTTATAACAAATATTTTGGATGCCACCTATATGCAAGTCATTGTGTTGGGTTCTGGGCATGCTGTGCTTAACAGCAGAAATAAGGCCCCTATGTCCATGGTGTTTTAGTACTACAATTTCTTAGCAGCTTGGTAGAGGTAGAATTTCTTCCCAAATAATAATTGGGAAAACCTCTAGGCAATCCTACCTTCTGTCAATAAAATTTTATTATTGTGGTAAAGCTAGAGAACCCTTGTCCATGTCAGTTTGTTTCCTGACATCCCATTGACTTTATCCAACATTAATTTTCCCTAGATAGACCTGTGTAGAGGATAAACATACCAGCCTTTAAATTTACTTTATGTTTGATTTCACAGTATTAAACATTTGATCTAAACGTAATAAACATATTTTTATTTTATTTTCATTTAGATGTGTCTAAACTCAGAGCATGCAGTGAGCATTTGACAACAATAGCACACTAGCACCATACCAGATGGATAAAGCCACATGCTGCAGGGACCCCCTATGGAGCCCTTTTTTCTCAGCTGTAGAAGTGAAACCCATCAGTCTTTAAAAATCTTCATTGTTGATTCTAAATCTGGTTGCTCTGAGGTCCTAGGACTGATCCATTCTAAAATGTAACTTCATGTCCTTTACACTGGGAGCCTGAAACTATACCTACCTGGGTTTGGGTAACTTTAGGGTCCTTTACCAGGAAATTTTGGAACCTGGTGATAGCTTTGGGAAAACAGAGAAGGAGAAGCTTTCCAATGCCAAAGATTCCATAGCACGAAAATTTACTAAAACACCCAGTTTGAATTCTTTACTCCACTCCCCCACCTCTTATTCTTTCAACTTCTTAGTGTACACCATCACACAACTATGGCAGCACTTCTATTTCAGCTGACTTTACTTTTCCATCATTTATAAATTTTTATCAAAAGTGTTTTTCAGAAGACCTCGAATAAAAGGGAGAAAAGGTAAAGACAAATGAGTTTATATGGCTAAGAGACCTCAAAGTCGGTCGGGAGGTCATCCCAGAGGTAACTCTTACGCACACCTCAGCAGGATCTCATAGACTTCCAAAGTGGATACTACCCCAAATAGTGGGGCTCCTGAGGTCTCTGGAGATTCCCAGGTCCTATGGTCAGGGCAGATAGCTCCAGAGTTTGGTGCCTTGTCAATGGGCCATACTTTGGAGTTTGTGCTCTTGAGAGTGACAGAGTTGGACTCAATTATGTCTTCCCTGCACATGGCTCATCTGTGCCTTTTATTTAAACCTATACTTGGTGCTGGAGTTTGTAGGTGTCTGTCCAGAGACTTGAGTCTTTGGGTTGTCCATGTGCCAGTTGGGCCTGGAACCCCAGCGGAGTTGCAACACCTACTCTACAGGCCACTGGACTCACTCAGGACAACTGGCGGGGAGATGATGATGGACAACGGCCATCCCAGGGAATGGATAGAGTCTGCAGCTGCAGGCAGGATAGTTCCATTCATCTTTCCCATGGGATATAAGGCCCCTGTCAATTGGAGGTGGAGTGGACATCACCATCTCAGAATCCTTGGGATTGGGGGAAGAGCTATGGACTAGAGTGGACTTCCTGGTATTCTACTATAGACATATTGTGATTCTAGCAATGGAAGAAATTACAACATTGATGTGGAGCCAGTGGCCACTGGAGGCTCTGGGGGCAGGGAGAGGGGGAAACAGTTGTAATACAGGGGCTTTTTTGGGACTTGGGAATCGTCCTGAGTGACGCTGCAACGACAGATATAGGCCATATTATATCATCATATAACATGCAGAACTGTGTGGGAGAGAGTGTGGTCTACAATGTGAACTATGGTCCATGCTTAATGGCAAAGTCCCAGGATGGGTTTATCAATTGCAATGAATGTGCCACACTAATGAAGAATGTTTATGTGGGAGGGTGTGGGAGGTATGGGGAGTGGGGCATATGGGAATCCCTATATCTTTTGTGTAACATTTTTGTAATCCAAGTGTATTAAAATATACATTTTTCAAGCCATGATTGGCTGATCATGTAATTAATAGACTCAGTTATCCTTTGTAAGAAAGTATTCAAAGATGAATGAGTGGTTTTTTCTGCATGGTGCAGTGAAGACATCACCCCTCTGAAGGCAAGAATTCAAGTAAGAAGGACAATGAAATTTCCCCCTTTTTGCAGCAGTTCTCTTTGTTCACAGGTTGACTCAGGTTTCAAATGTGCATCTTTTTGTGCATGAGAAACTGTACAAAGGGGAGCAGACTCCTTTCCTAGGGTTTCAGGAGGATTACGGTTGAGAATATTCAGTCAGGAATTACTCTGTGTGTTGGAAATTGAAATGTGGGATTGGACCTGAGCCTCTAATGTGAAAAATATGTGTCCAAAATTCTAATTGGTGAGTTTTAAGTATGTGCCATTATTCATTTTGGTAATTTCTTTCATTTTTAAAATAGGAGGTTAGTTCCTTTTATTTAAGCAAGCTTATTCACCTCAAACATTTTTTTTGAACATGTAGCAGCAGCAGAAATGAAAAAGTCCACTTTTTTCAATAAAGGATGCAAATTAGCAACTCTTTGTACCATCACCCAAGGAACTTACTAAGAGAACTAAACAATATGCAGATATTTCTATGTCTGCCAGATGGTAGCCTATGTTGAATGCTAAAAGAGTGACAAATAAAATAATATGGGAGACAAAATTGGGAGAAATTAATTTTCATTAAGAATATGAAGGATGACTTGAAGAAAAGGTACAATTTCAACAACCATACAGCAAAGATCCCCTTGGAAGTGAACCCAAAGAAAGAAATGTACAAAATTTTAACTGGAAAGCAAAACTGGAATTAATTAGAAAGAACATATTAAAACATCTTTTTGTATTACCTGAACTAATTATTTGAAATTTTAATTTTTCTTAATGTGCAAAATATATTAACTTAGTAGTATATGTATTTAATTCATAAATAAAATGTATACATTGGAGTTGCATGAAGCTACTCAATTTTTTCTAATAGTAGAGATAAATGGATTTTAGAACTGGAAGGATGTTTTTCATGTGCAAACTCAGGAAATAATGACCACTGCTGACAGATATTACCTCTTTAGGGCAACACTTCATTTTCACTTTTCACTGGGACTTTTTTCACTCTACTTCTGCTTCCACTGCTCCACTGGCTGAAATTAATAAAGACTTAATAAGTACAAATGAAAAATTAAATAGAAATAATTGAAAACACACACCTACCAACACCACCACTACCACCACAGTAACAAGCATAAAAACAAACCAGCATTTTAAATGAAAGATTTTGGGTATGATCATAACTCACATGCCTATAAGAATTTCAGATACTGTCCTATCCACACTCTGCCTTTTAAAATAATCACAGTCCACTATAAAAGAATTTGTACTATTTCTCAAGCATTTTGCTTCAAGTTCTTTAATATCCCTATAAGGCATGTTTATCTTAACATGGTACATAAGAGCTAGTGATAATCTACCTTGTCACCTTTACAACCAATACCAAAGCATTCTACTTTTGTTACTTGCTAATTATCTGCCAATGACTTCTAGGTTCTTGTTTGAAGGATGTAATTAGAAGGATTAGGTTGCTGACACACAAATATGGTAAATGAAAATGGCTAAGATTTCATTGCATAGAGCAGGAAGTAAAATTGTCCCTGATAAAGAGACATCCTAGAGTAATGTTTAACAATTTGCTAAACAGTCACAAAAGAATTATATGTATAAGAGAAGATATATTTATGTTGTCGGGCTAAGAGAAGTGAAAAGGTGATCTAGGTCAAAAGAAATGCAATTTCAAAGACATGAGCAGTAAAAGTTGTTTGGCAACCTGAGCAGTCTGGTCTGCGGTGTTCAGAGAGAGTAGGGAGAAAAAGACTGATAAGGATGTTTGCAAATATATTGAAGAGATTCTTATTTGTTATGGCCAAGGACTGTGATGATATTTTATAGGCCCACGGTTCCTAAACTTTGTGTGAGGCATTTGGGGGAGACACAGTAAACTCACAGGGGCCCAGGAGGATCTCTTAGATTTTCAAGGGAGACAGCAATATTCAAAATCTGTTGGATACTGAATAAACTACTAGCTCAAGGTTGTTTGCAGTGTCAATGTGAAATTGAGCTGCGTTACTTTTGATGATATATCTTTGTGAAACTGGGATTTGGGTAGTTGTGATTAAAATGCAAGTACTGCTAAAAAATCAGTGTAGAAGTGGAAACAAAGGTGCAAATATCCAACATGATTCCAAAGTTTGAGAAGTTGTGCAGTGTTTAATGGGTGCCTTATTAAGTAATTGTGGTAATTCAAGAATGATATAAAATATTGTTTTACTCTCGATTGATATGTATTATTTTTAAATGATTTTTAAGTTGTTGGGACAAGGTTATTGGGTTGTTTGAAGCTAAATACTAAATAAACAGATCTGTTAGGTATTTCTTTCATCCCCTGGAGCTGTGAAAAAATTACCGATGGTAAGGATACTGTGAACAGAGAAAGTCTGGGAACACTTGCTATAGGCAATGAACCTCCAATTTCTATCTTCAAAGCACTGATTAGATCTTTAATTTTATCCAACATACATTAAGTTTATTCTTAAATTCAATAAACCTACAATTCATATCTATAATTTCCAATTGACATTTTATATCTTCCAGTTCATTCATAATAATCTGTTCTTGTTTTATGAAAGCTACTTCTCTTTTATCTTTTTAATCATTTAAAAGCATTTTAAAATACTTTTCAGATTGATCTATTATTTCTATTTCCTGAGTATGAATTTCTTTGGATCTTTGCCTGTCTTATTGTAGAGCATGTGATTTCTAATTCTTGTTTGTGGGGATTACTTTTTCTCCTACTTGTAAATTCCCTATAAGATTATTTTGGTATTTCCTCCGCCTTGGCCCCACATGGCATTGGACTAGATGTTACATTGGAAACTTGGCTAGAAACACTTTTTCTGCACAGATTGCACAGTTATGAGCCTCAGACCCAGGTCCCAGTTTGAAATAGGTGTCTGCTTCTACTCCTGGTTGAGTGAGCAAATGCTGGATTCCACACAGGCAGGTGGATATAGCTACTTTTGCCCATGCTCATGGAAATCCAAGGTGGCCTTGGCTTGGAGCTACTGTGAGAAACTTGATTCCGGACCTGTACTGTACAAACCATATGTTCCGTATCTGTCCCAGGACAGGCATTGATACTCTGGTGACAGACCTTATTTGGTTCTACTTTCTTATGCCTACCCTACATACTTTCAATTTATAAGTGTTTTATTTCTGGTTCATAGATAATTATATTTCTTTGTTTTGAGTGTGTGGTGGTTTGGCTCTATGTACCCCAGAGAAACATGTTCTTAAAGTTAATTCATTACTGTGGGTGTAAGCTCATTGTAAGCAGAACTTCTGAATGAGCTAACTTGAGGTAAAGTGTGGCCCAAACTCAACCAAGATGTGTCTTAATCTTATTACTAGCATCCTTTATAAGAGGAATGAAATTCAGACAGAGAGAGAGAAAGCCAGGGGAAGGGAGAAACTGAACATCACCAGAACCTGAAAAAGAAGGGAGAGGACAGGAGAGGCCACAATGTGCATATCCATGTGACAGAAAAGCAGCCAGACCCAGAATACCACAATCTTCATGGAGAAAGCATCGCCTTGATGCTACCTTGATTTGGACTTTACTTAGCCTCAAATCCGTGAGCCAATGAATTCCCATTTTTTAAAGCTACCCACTGCATGGTATTTGGTTTTAGAAAACTAAGACAGAATGTGATTGTCTATTAAAATAAAAATCCCAGCAGAAGGGAGTTTCCATGTATGCTCAATCTGCCATCTGACCCAGAAGTCCCTGAATTCATTCTTTAACCCACAGTTAATAATCTTTTTCCATTTTAAAATTAAGTAATGCTATTTTCATGTCAAAAACATTTTTTCATTACCTAATGCCCTGCAAGATCTGATCCCATAACTTTCTTTCTAAATTTTTCTCATACCTACATGGAGTGGGCTCAGCAAATTTCTAGTCCATTAGTCATCCACTAGTTTATTAAGTATCCTGGACTACTTCTATCCAGGCATTCTTACTTTCTTCCTCTGAAAATGCTTGTCCCTCAGATCTTCACATGACTGGTTACTTCTGCTCATTCAAAGAGGATTACCTTGAGCACCATATATAATATTGTTTCCTGTCAAATCACATTACACATTTTTTCACAGCATTTATCAGTATCTGAAATCATATATTCATTTATTTTATGTTTCTTCAAAACAGGAATGTTATTTCTACTCTATCTTCAGTGACTAGACAATTGGAACATAATTTTGAATGAATGGATAGTGAATGAATGACTTGGAAGTTATTAAATACTGAGGGAGAAAGTAAAGTTTGGAGTATATGAAAACAGTAGTACCGAAATTAAAGAGATTTTACAATTTTTATTTAGAAGTTAACCCATTCAGATGTGATTTGGGGTAAATTAAGATAATGAAAGATAAAGAAATTAGAAGTAAAAGTAATTTTTGAGGAAGTATACTCAGTAAATGGGAGAAGTACCATATGTTGAATGAATAAAAAAAATTGACTTTGAGTTCCCAGTCCAGAGTAACAGGAAAGATAATTATGTCATTGACAGAGATTGAGAGAATCACAAGAAGGCATGTTTGGGTGAGAAAATGCACTTAATGTATAAAACATTGAATGTGATGGCTCAGTGGAACACCCAGGTGGAAGTGTCCGGCGTGTAACTGGAAATATAGGTTTAAAGGTTGGGGACCCAGGCTTGGCGACACAGATCTTGGACTCAACCATGCAGAGGTGATAATTGAAGCTGTGGGAGCTCATGAGATCATGTAGAGCATTTCATCTTTATTCCTTCTAGGCAGTCACAGAAACCATCCTTGTGGACAGACTTTTCTTGGGAATTTATAGGCTTTTCATAGTCATGAATGAGAAAGGCTTTGATATGTTTTCTAAATCTTAATGTTTATTGAATTCATAACTTCCATAGTATGTTAAATTGATCTTAAAAAAGGAAAAGAATACTATTTGGAAATTAAGCAGGGAGTTTTGGATATATTTATAGCTAGAGAAGTAGAAACATAAAACCCAAAGAGTTAGCGTGTGATAATATGTAATATTTTAAAATGCAATTAATATTCTGAATAATCTAATTTTTGTATTTGTAAATCATAAGTAATCCATATTTCTCTAATATTTGTACAAGTGGTGTGTATCATTTATTTAAGACTGTAGCTTGGAGCACAAAGTAATTATCAATACATGTTTTTCATCATCTTTGGTGTATTGTTCTATCTTGGGTCATGCTTGTATTAAAAACAGGACAGATTCTCAGGGAATGTTTATTACCAATATTTGGAATTGAAGGAGAAAAGAAAGGATATAGTGGCTCAGTAACTGAAATTTTGGTAAATGTAAAGATATGGGACCCTTTGCTAATGCTGCAGAAGGGAATGTATTGGGAAGCAGATGTGGCTCAAGCAATTAATCTTCCACCTACCACATGGGAGGTTCTGGGTTCGGTTCCTGGTGCTACCTAAAGAAGACATGCAAGACAGTGAGCTGACACAACAAGATGAATCAACAAGAGACACAAGGAGGAAAACATAAAAAGAGAAACAACAAAGCAAAGCGATTAGGTGCCTGCTTCCCACAGCAGAGGTCACAGGTTCAGTTCCTGGTGCCTCCTAAAAAGAAGACCAGCACATAACAAACAGACACAGCAAATGCAAACAACAGGAGGTGGGGAGAAATAAATAAGTAAATAAATAAATAAATAAATAAAGGAATAAAGGAATATATCCATTATCCCTATCCAGGAAAATCCCCACTTTGTGTAAATGGGGACTTAACCAGAGGGCAGTCAGAAGTGTGGTACAGACACACAAGTAGCTTACCTTTCTCAAACTCAGTGTCCAGAATCCAAGTTCTGTAGATAGTTGGATCTCTCTTTTATAGTGAATAGATTCTTTGCAAATGCCCAGATAGATCCCATTCTTTGTTTTTCCCATATCCACCTCCCAGTAATTGTGGCCAGAAGTAAGCCAAGAGGAGCCTAGGACACAAATTGTGTAGCCGAATGTCTCAGCAGATTCTTTCAGCTTCTGTTTGATAGTCCCACATTGAACACTCCTCAGGTCATCAGAAATGATGTGGAATTCATTGGCTGTGTCAACGTCCAAGGTCATATCCACTTGGAACTTCAGCATCCTTGGGTTCATCTGTAAAATAGCTCTCAAGTGGAACTCTAGTCCTTTGACCTTGAAAACCAGATCCCCCAGTTGCAACTTGGGCCTATGTCCTTCTTCTAAGACACTACTGAGAAGAAGGGACACAACAAATCCTCTCCATGAGGCTCTTCCTCAATGACTTGATGCACTGCAGGCAGCAGACATATCCACATTTTAGGTGCGTGGGATTTTCAAGATAAACCACACAGAGTAAATATCCATTTGCTTCTTTAAAGTGTTCAGCCATGGCCACTATCTCTCCTCCACTAGGGTTTCCTCTGTCATCCAGATGCTTCCACTGACTGTTCAATTCTGGGGTGAGAGCCACCAATCAGGGTGTTTTATATAGAGGGTGGCTCTTCCTCCCTCATGCACATCCTGCCCTTCTGCTTTAATTAAATCAGATTTTGATTTAATTTGGCTGAAATGAGTGTTTAACTAATGATTTAGAGATTTTAGGACAAACAAAGGGGGACATTTTATCCTGAGACTTTTTTTTTTTTTTAGTATGGACAAAATATCATCCTATTATCCTTATAGATCATATTTAACTATTGTTTCTATTGATGATAACATTTTGAATTAGGACAGAAACATTTTTTAAATAAAAATTTTTTGAAGCATATCATTCACACATGAACATACATAAACAATAAATGTATAGTAAAACTTGTGAATTTACCAAACAAAAAATGCATATCATCATAGAGGGCTCCCATACATCTCCCCACCAACATCACCTCACATTGTTGTGAAACATTTTTTATAAACTATGAAAGAATATCATCAAAATATTTATACTTAAAGCAATATATAGCCCATATCTTAAATTTGGTGTATTTTCGCCTAACCCACCCAATTATTAACATCCTATATCAGTATTATGTATTTGTTATCATTCAGGAGAAAACATTCTCATATTTGTCCTGTTAACCACAGTCCATCATCCACCACTGCGATTCTCTGTCCTATGCTTTATACAATCCATTCAAAGTATACACTCAGTGTTTTTCATTTTTATCACAGAGTTGTGCTGTCATCACCTCATTCAATTTTAGAATGTTTTCATTACTCCAGAAGGGAAAATCCCATACCACCTGATCCCATTATTGGTTCTTAGTATTGAAAAAATATCTTCTTGTCATTATTGCAAAATATTACTATATTACTGTTAACTATTATCCATAAGTTACATTAGTTTTAATTTTCCCATATATCACCATATTCTTAGCTCTTTGTAAAAGAAGAACATTCTTAAATTTAAGAACATTCTAAAATTCTATTAGCTACAATCTTCATCTACCACTAAAATCAGTTATACATACCCTAGATTATTCTTTAGTTTTCTTTCAATTGACATTTTCTTCCACATACTAACCCTTTCAGCCACATACAGTGTTATACTCATTATAATGTGTTACTTTCAGCACCATCCATTTCCACACTTTTACAGTTAACTTTATTACTAATGCTACATATATTAAGTATCATCACCCATTCTCAACCCACCTTCTATTGCCTAGTAACCTATACTCTAGAGTTTACCTCTCAGAGTTTACTTATCATATTTAGTTCAGAATATGAGACCATCCAATATTTGTCCTTTTGTTTCTGGCTTATTTCAGCCAACATAATATCCTCTAGTTTCATCCTTGTTGTCATATGCCTCCCAATTTCATTTGTTCTTGTAGATTAATAGTATTCCATTGTGTGTATATACCATATTTTGTTTATCCATTCATCAATTTGTTGGGCACTAGGGCTGGTTCCATATTTTTATAAATGTGAATAATGCTGCTGTGAACATCATGTGCAAATGTCAGTTTGCATCCTTGCTTTCAGTTCTTCTGAATATATCCCTACAAGTGGGATTGCTGGATCATATTGCCGTTCTATATTCATCCTCTTGAAGTACTGCCAAACTGTCTTCCACAGAGGCTGTACATTCTACATTCCCACCAAGAGTGAAAGAGTGTTCCTATTTCTCCACATCCTCTCCAGCACTTGTAGTTTTCCATTTTTTAAAATAATGGCCATTCCATAAGGTGTGAAATGGTGTATCATTGTAGTTTTGATCTACATTTCCCTAATAGCTAGTGATGTTGAGCATTTTTTTTTCATGTGCTTTTTAGCCATTTGTATTTACTCTTTAGAGAAATATCTATTCATGTCTTTTGCCAATTTTTAAATTGAGTTGCTTGTCTTTTTGTAGTTGAGTTGTATGATCTCTTTTATGTAGCATGGTTATTAAACTCTTATCAGATATGTGGTTTCCAAATATTTTATCCCATTGAGAAGGCTTCCTTTTGACTTTCATGACAGTCTTTTGAAGAACAAAAGTTTAATTTTGAAAAGTCCCATTTATCTATTTTTCCTTTTGTTGCTTGTGCTTTGGGTATAAAGTTTAAGTAACTGCCACCTACCACAAGATCTTGAAGATGTTTTCCTACATTTTCTTCTAGGAGTTTTATGGCTGACACTTATTCATTTAGGTCCTTGATCCATTTTGAGTTAATTTTTGTATAAGGTGGGAAATAGGGGTTTTCTTTCTTCCTTTTGGATATGGTTATCCAGTTCTCCAAGCACCATTTGTTGAAAAGACTGTTCAGGACCGGCTGGGTGGACTTAACAGCCTTGTAAAAAATCACTTGACCGTAGATGTGGGGGTTTATTTCTGAGTTCTCGATTCATTTCCATTGGTCAATATGACTATCTTTATGCCAGTATCATGCTATTTTTACCACTGTAGCTAAGTAACATACTTTAAAGTCAGGAAGTGAGAGTCCTCCAACTTCATTTTTCTTTTTTAAGATACTTTTGACTATTCAGGGCCTTTACTCTTCCAAATAAATTTGATAATTGGCTTTTCCATTTCTGCAAAAAAGGCTTTTGGGATTTTTATTGGGATTGTGTTGAATCTGTAAATTAGTTTGGGTAGAATTGATATCTTAATGATATTTAGTCTTCCAGTCCATGAACCCAGAATATCCTTCCATTTATTTAAGTCTTCTTTAGTTTCTCTTATCAATGTTTTGTAGTTTTCTGAATATAGGTCCTTTATGTCTTTGATTAAGTTTTTTCCCAAATATTTGATTCTCTTAGTTGCTTTTATAAACGGAATGTTTTTCTGATTTCCTCCTCAGATTGCTCATCAGTAGTGTAAAGAAACGCTATTGATTTTTGCATGTTAATCTTTTATACCACCACTTTGCTGAACTCATCTCTTCTAGTAGCTTTGTTGTGGATTTTTCAGGATTTTCTAGATAAAGGATCATATCATCAACGAATAGTGAAAGTTTTTATTTCTTCCTTTCCTATTTGGATGGCTTTTATTTCTTTAGCCTAATTTTTCCAGCTAGAACCTCTAGCAAAATATTGAGTAACAATGGTGACAGTGGTCATCCTTGTCTTATTCTTGACCTCATCGGGAAAGCTCAGCCTTTCACCAATGAGTACCATGCTAGCTGTAGGTTTTTCTTATATGCACTTAACCAATTTGAGAAAGCTTCCTTCTATTCCTATCTTTTGGAGTGTTTTTATTAAGAAAGGATGTTGTATGATTGCATCAATGGAGAAGATCATGTGATTTTTCTTCTTCAATTTATTAATGCAGTTTATTGCATTAATTTATTTTCTTGAGTTAAAAAACCCTTGCATACCTGGAATAAAAGCCACTTTTTAGTGCTGTATAATTCTCTGAATTTTCTTATGCTCTTTTATTTCTCTTATTTTTCTCTTATTTCTGTGGGCTCAGTGATAAAGTCCCCCCTCTCATTTATGTTTTTATTTGTTTGCATCTTCTCTCTTTTTTTCCTTTGTCAGTCTAGCTAAGGGTTTGCTGATTTTGTTGATCTTCTCAAAGAAACAACTTTTGGTTTTGTTGATTCTCTCTTTTGTTTTTCTGTCCTCACTTTCATTTATTTCTGCTCTGATCTTTACTTTTTCTTTCCTTCAGATTGGTTTGGGATTAGTTTGCTGTTCTTTTTCTAGTTCCTCCAAGTGTACAGTTAAGTCTTCAATTTTAGATTTTAGCTATTTCTTCTTTTTTAATGTAAGTATCAAGGGCTATAAATTCCCCCTCAGCACTGCCTTTGTGGTGTCTCATGGGTTTTGCTGTGTTGTGTTCTCGTTTTCATTCATCTCAAGATATTTACTGAGTTCTCTTGCAATTTCTTCTTTGATCCACTGATTAATTGAGTGTATTGTTTAATCTCCATATATTTTTTATTTTTCCCTTTTTCTGTCCATTATTAATTTCCAGCTTAATTCCACTATCATCATAGACTGTTTTTGTATAATTTTAATCTTTTTAAATTTATTGAGACTTGTCTATCCTGGAGAAGGATCCATGAGCACTTGAAAAGAATGTATATCCTGCTGTTTTGAGTATACACTATAAATGTCTGTTAGGTCTATTTCATTTATCATATTAGTCAAGCTCTCTGTTTCTTTATTTATCCTCTATCCAGATGTTCTATCCAAGACTGAGAGTAGTATATTGAAGTCTCCAACTATTATTTTAGAGATGTCTATTTCTCCCTTCTGTTTTGCCAGTGTGTGCCTCATGTATCTTTGGCACCCAAGTTGGGTACATAAATCTTTATTATAGTTATTTTTTTTTGGTACATTGCCCCCTTTATTAAAATATAGTGACCTTCTTCATCCCTTATAATCTTTTCCATTTAAATTGATTTTGTCTGATATTAGTATTGCTACTTCAGGTCTTTTTTTGGTTACTATTTGCATGGACTATCTTTTTCCAAACTTTCTCTTTATTCCTGGTTGTGTTTCTATGTCTGAGGTAAGTCCCTTGTAGACAGCATATAGATAACTCATATTTTTAATCCATTCTATCAGTCTATGTCTTTTGTTGGAGAGTTCAAGCCATTAACATTCAATGTTATTACTGTAAAGGCACTGCTTCATTCACTTTATCCTTTGGTTTTCCTTTGTCATGTGTTTCTATTTTCTGTTCTTTTGCCCTTTAACTTACCTTTTCTAGTAATCTTCATTTCTACACTCTCCTCCAAGTCTCTCACCCTTGTTTTTTCCTTTCTGGCTGCAGCACTCCCTTTAGTATCTCTTGTAATTCTGGTCTTTGGGTAACATACTCTCAGTATTTGTTTGTTTGTGAAGACTTTAAACTGAGCCTCATTTTTGAAGGACACTTTTGTTAGACACAGAATTCTTGTCTGGCAGTTATTCTCTTTCAGTACCTTAAATACATCATACCATTGTCTTCTTGGCTCCATGGTTTCTTATGAGAGGTCAGCACTTAATCTTATTGAAATTCTCTTGGATGTATTGCTTTGTTTTTATCTTGCCACTTTCAGAATCCTCTTTTTAGCTCTGATATTTGTCGCTCTGAATAATAGGTGTCTTGGAGTATATCTATTTGAATTTATTCTGTTTGGGTAGTGTGGTCCTTCTTGGATATTGATATTTATGTCTTTCATAAGGGTAGACATATGAAAAGTCATTAATGGTCATTAATGACTTTAATGGTCATTAATGGTCATGGAATAATGGTCATTATTTCCTCAAATATTCTTCTGCCCCTTTTCCATTCTCTTCCCCTTCTGTGACACCATTAATGTTTATGTTTGTGTGTTTCATGTTGTCATTCAATTCCCTAATATGCTTTTCCATTTTTTCCATTCTTTTCTCTTTCTCTTCTCCTGTCTTTTCAAGTTCAAATATTCTGCCCTCAATATCACTAATCTGTCCTCCATCAATTCCAATCTGCTGTTATATGCTTCTAATATATTTTAAATCTCATCCATTGTGTCTTTCATTCCCATAAACTTTGTTAGTTTTCTTTGCAGGTTTTCAATTGTTCTTTATAATCACCCAGTGTCTTCTTAATATCCTTTATCTTTTTAGTCATATTTTCTTTCAATTCTTTGAATTGATTTAGGAAATTTGTGTGATTATCATTGATTAGTTGTCTTAAGTCCTGTATCTTATCAGGATATTTGGTTTGCTTCTCTGACTGGGCCATCTCTTCCTATTTCTTAGTAAGGCTTTTAATTTTTTGCTGTGTCTAGACATTTGAATATGTTGTTGAGTTTACTCTGATAGTCAGTTTCTCTCTCTTGCCTAGTATGCTTTTTTCTTGGCTCTTTGATTTTACATTCAACTTATTCTGAATCTTTAAAATTTCCCAGCTTAAGTTATCAAAATCAGGCCAGAGACTCACTAGTGGGCTGCAGATTTTCTCCCAGTATCTTAGGTTAAGAGAGACTTAAAAACAGTTTTGCTCTTGTCATTTCCTGGCTGGTCAACAGATGGTGCTCATCAGCAAACCTTTCCACAGAAATATTTCTTTCAACCTCTGTTTGCTGTTGTTTCTGGTCTGGGCAGAACCGAATTCAAAGCAGGCTCTGCTGTCTAAATTCACTGCAGAGAAATCACTCTTCTCCCTCCTTTATTCCATAGGGCAACATCTTTTCCCATGGCAATTGGCTGCAGCACACCTTGAAGGTGGGAGAAGGGTGCCCTTCCTGGCCACCACAGTTTTCATCTCGGTTCTTGGTCTCTCTGTCCCTCATTCACCTGGGGATTGTGCAGCAATTTCCTGGTCTGCTGACCCCCAAAGTTTTCTCGAACATCTTTTAGCCCTTTCTCCATTGTTTTTGTGAGAGAGCTGAGCCTGCCTGCCTACTCTGATGCCATTTTCCTGGAAATTCAGAAAGACTTTCATTTTAAATGTGGAATTCCTGACCTGCAGACTCTGGCTTTGGACAATTGTTCTGCTAAGGAAGAGGCAGAAACTCTAAATGCTATGCAGAGGCAGTTTTATTAAATGATTTGCTAAGGAAGAGGCAAAAAAAAAGAACTCTAAAGGCTATGCAAAGGCAGATTTATTCAATCCAATGAGTTTCAGGTTATATTAAATGATTATAACAATTGAACAATCACAAAAAAGAAGAGTAATTAATTAAAG
>JAQZBX010005300.1:0-56901 GCA_029593785.1 Cabassous unicinctus
CTTTAAATATGTACTGTGTTATGCCTTCCACTTCTTTCCTGCTAGCTTATGGAATAATAAGCGTTTTTTAAAATACAATTTTTCCTTTAGGAGATATATACTCTTAATTGTTTTTAGTGATTACCTTTAAAATTTCACTATGGATAGTTAGCAAAAAACAATTTAAAGCTAATCCTTAAGCAATAAAAGGAATTAAAAATTCTAAATTTTAAATTCTAAATTTATCAGTCTAATTCATTTATTCTGGTTTCCTAATTCCTCCTTGTTTTTGGACCCTTAATTTCTTCACAGGTTTGCTTTGTATTTCATAGAATGTTTGCTATATTTTACTTTGCATTTTGTGGCATTAGTTTATTTATTGATTTTTTTCAGAATACTTTAATACAATATTGCCAGAGATAAAGTCAACTTTGACTTTCAATTCCCTGTAATCCATCATTGTCTGTCCATTTGTTAAGGGCCTGCAGCTCTTTGTGAGATGGGAGAACAGCAGGAAGCTCTAAATGGTTCAGAGGAATGAGACTGCCAAAATGGAAGAGAGAGGCACAAAGAGGAGGTTGGGGCAATTCTGAAGGTAAATTTCCACTTCACAATTGTACCTGCAGCGGACCTTACCCACAGTTTTAATAAAATAAAATAACATCTATTTCTTTTAAGGATTTACTGTTGTCTTTGTAAGAAGCAGACACACTATTGATTTTAAAAATAATGGGTATATTTTCCTTTTGAGTTCAGAATTTTCTGTGCAAGTGTTCTCTGGAGAGAGAGAAGGAAAAACGGTTTCCCTTCTATAGCTACTGGAAAGCTGCATGTTCCCTCACAGCAAGAAAAAGCTGTTTATGCCACTTCAGAAATACAGTCCTGCTGCGGACCAGCATGGCCACTGCTATGAGAGCAAAATCATAGTCAACCTCTAGTTCAGAAACATCTAGCAAGTTGGGTCCCCTGGAGCTAGACCTGGATTCCTTTATGTGTTTCAATTCAGGGTCTCATTTCAATGGGAAATTTTTTAGAACTCTAACATAGGTTAGTCTTTCCTAAAATGAGATAAATCTGCCCAACACATCCCCTATTTACATAAATTTGCAATTTCAGGTGACAGTCACAGGCTAGTAATATTTGTTTATCGGTTATCTAAAACCTGCTCTAAGTCTTCTCACCTCCCTTGGCGTGGTGCTTAGGGCTGATATGAGAGATGTGTGTTAACGGGTCATTTGTTTTGACCTGATCCCAGGTCCCCTACCTAGCTGAATCTTCCTCATTATGATGTGGGCTTTGGGAATTCATAAGAGATTCATGGGCGGTGGGGGGAGACACCGAAGAAAATAATTCATAGCACATTGGGGAAAGGCTGAGTATACAGGAGCAGTGACTGGTTGGACAGGAGAGGGACAGGAATTATCTAGAGCAGAGTTGCTGCACAGTTCATATTGGTGTGACTGAAACAATGTGTGTCTGCCTACCACTTAGATTCTGAGCAACTTGAGAAGGGAAATGGTGCCTTATTCATGGTGCTCAATCAAATTTGAATGGAGAGAAATGTTTATAACCCACAGTACAGAAAGTCAAGGAATAAGTAGAAATTGGAAAGACATTTTATTTTCATTTTTCTATTTGTGATGATCATTGTAAGAAAAATACATAAAACAACTAAAATAATAATCTATATTCTAATAGACTCAAAAAGAATGTTTTTTGAGATTGGTATTTTAAATTCTATATAATAGTTGTTTATGTTAAAATTATATTCATAAATGATTAACCTAAGCTCTGACAGCCTGTTCAGAAACTTGTGGTAATATGTTACCTATAATAGTGCTACATCTCCATTATTTTCTTCTCCCATTTTCACATACTGTATTTGATAAGGATTTACTAGAACAATGGCTTCAAATGGATTTTCTGGGGGAAATAGTTGTTGGTCAAAGCCAGAAAGTACATCCCTAAGTGATTCTTCAGGAATTCCCCAATTCACTTCCCCAAAACAACTACATGTGTTTAATCATTCCAGTATATAACCAAACTCCAAAATTAGAGCGGGAGTTGCCCACCAAATTTCAGACTTCCAAGACTGAGGAGTTACTTCTTAATTCTTACTATACATTACCCCAGGAAGTTCAGTATGTGGACCACATTATCCAAATGCATGCTGAAAACCCTAACAGGTTTAAAATGGCTTGGAATCATTGAAGCATAAATTGAATAATTACCAATTTTCTAAATGTCTTTTGATGCCAGGGGTGGACACTATGGTTGGGGGACCAAATCTGGCTGCTGTTTTTAAATGAACTGCAAGAAGTTAAGAATTTTTTTTACATGTCAAATGGTTAAAAAAAATTAGTAAGACTTCATTGGACCAAGATAACAGCATAAGATGCTCTAGGGTGCCATTCCTCCCTAGAACCTTTGAACAATGAGCAAAACTGGCAGAATCATCTTGGCAAAAACTCTGGAAAAGAATCAAAGTGTTGTAGTAACTGGGTGAATGATGAATCAAGAAAGCACACTTTAAAAATGGTAGGAGAAGCTCATGGCACCATTTCTAGCCCCTCTCCTACTCCTCCCTACTACAGTGTGGAGCCAGCCTGTATTCCCATTGTGGGTCTCTGGTCCTGTACCAGACGGAGTAGAGTCACCCCAAGTGCACACTGGGGTACATGTATGTCAATGCCAATTGGTTGGGTGGCAGTCTGAAAGACTAAACCAGGAAACTCATCTCTGGCTCATACTCCCAGAACTTGTCCTACAGGCAGAAGCAACTTTCAGATACTAACAGCAGTGTAAGAAACAATTAAGACAAAGTGTACTGGGGCAGAATATTACCTGCTTAACACACACAATAGCCGAACTGGGATGGGGTAAATTGTATTTCATAAGGAGTAGAGTGGACATTTGAATTCTTATAAACAGAGGAATTTTTAAGGCCACAAGTAAGCACAAGCCCAAGACAAGATGCAGGCACAAAAAACCTGGAGAGGACCCTGCAATTCACTTTTCCTCTCACTGCTCTTCTTGATATAAGGATTAATTTCTGAAGGAGAGCACCAGCCAGCACAGAGCCAATTTGGAAAGACTTTGAATAGTGATTATTGTGCTGTTTGTTTTTGTTAGCTCCCGGCACTCAAGAAAATCTCTGTCATGCCACTAACTGGATACAAACTTAAGGAACCTACAGCTCAGGGATAAGATGTGAAAATGTACAGTGTTCAACAAAAGAATATAAGACAAACAAGCAGCAAACAATGGACCATACAAAGGAACATTATAAAAATTCAGAAACCATCAACAAAGAAGACTGGACTTTAGCCGTAGTTTTGGTTTGTCAAAGGGCTGCCAATGCAAAGTACCAGAAATGAGTTGGCTTTTACAAAGGGAATTTATTTGGGGTAAAAGCTTACAGTTCCAAGGCTGTGAAAAGTCCACCTCAAGGTACCATAAGAGGTGCTTTCTCATCAGAGTCAGCTGCCATGTGGTGAAAAGCAGGATGGTCATCAATCTCTGCCAAGGTCTCCACCTTTCTGCAGCTTTAGGCAAACCTGGCGTAGGGCTTGTCTCTTACCAGATCTCCTCCCTGGGCCTCAGCTCTCTGAGCCTCTCGGGGGCTTCTTTCCTTACAGCTCAGCTGTGAGCAAAACTGGGGTCTTTTCTCTCTCACATGGCAGATCAAATATGGCAGCTCCTTTTTTTTCTGTGTTTCTCTCTCTTTGTCTCTGTTTTTATCAGAACCAGCAAGAGGGTGGAGACTCAACTTGAGTCATACCTCTCTGATGTAATCCAGTCAAAATAGTTTCACACCCACAGGAATGGATTATTTCTCTTTTTGAGATTCATAAAAGAATTTCAAACTGTAACAGACATATTAGAAAAAGACTAAGAATGACCTATATGCTTAAGGAGATAAAGAAAACAAAGAGAAAGAACTAAAGGATACCAAGAAAATTATGCAAGAATAACATGAGAATCTCAAGAGAGAGAAAATTTTAAAAATAAGGAAACTAGAAAGACTGGAGTTGAAGATCACAATAACAGAAATGTAAAATTCCTTAGAGGGTTTTAAAAGCAGATTAGAACTGGCAGAGAAAGAATCAGAAAACTCAAAGATAGAACAATTGAAATGATTTAGGCTTAGGATCAGAAGAAAAAAGAAAAGGAAAAAAGTGAATAGAGCCTAAGGCACCTATGGTACACTGTATCAAGGATACCAATATATGCATGATGGGAGTCTTGGAAGGAGAAAAAAGAGAGAAAGGGGCAAAAGGATTATATGAAGAAACAATGGCAGAAAACTTCCCAAAATTAACGAAAAATATGAACATGCACATTCATGAATCCCAAAGAAACCCAAACTAGATAAACTTGAAGAGAATGATGTCTAGAGACATTTTAGTCAAATGGTCAAGTGCCAAAACCATGGAGGTCAGAAGTTAGTGAGACTAAATATTTAAAATGCTGAAAGAAAACAATTACCAACTGTTGTAGTTTTTCACAGGGCTGCCAATGCAAAGTACCAGTGCTGGCTTTTAAAAAAGGGAATTTATTTGGGTTAAAAGCTTATAGCTCCAAGACTGTGAAATGTCCATATCAAGGCATATCAGAGATGCTTTCTCACCAAAGTCAGACACTGTTGATCCTGGCATCCTGCTACATGGCATTCAGACATATGGCACGGCTCAGCTCCTCAGCCTTGAGCTGCTCCATAGGCCCAGCCCCTCAGGGGCCTCTTCCCATGCCTCTGTGCTCTGCTGGTTTCAGACTCTTGGACCTCTCTCAGCCTCTCGAGGCTTCTCTGATTTCTTGCAGTCCTCTCTCTCACATGGCAAGATCAAAAGCTTCTTTCCTCTGTGTGTGTCTCTCTCTTTGGGTCTCCATTTATATAAGACCCAGCAAGAGGGAGGGCACTCAACCTGAGTCAGGCCTCACTGACATAGACCAATCAAAAGCAATCTAATCGAGTGATCTAAAGTGAATCTAATGCAATCAAAAAGTATCACACCCACAGGTATAGATTAGTTTAGAAACAATCTTTTTCTTTTTGAGATTCATAAAAGAAGTTCAAACTATCACACCAACCAAGAACTTTACATCAGGTGATACTGTCTTTCAAAAATGAGGGGAAGATTAAGACATTCCAGGTAAACAAAAGCTGAGGGAGTTTGTAACCACTAGACCTGCCTTACAAACAATGCTAAAGGGAGTTCCTCAGACTGAAAAGAAAGGACACTAGAAAGTGGATCAAAGTGGCATAAATACCTCCAGTAAAGGTATCCATACAGGTAATTATAATTGTCAGTGTTATTGTATTTTATTTTTTACACTTTTTACAAGTTCTAAAATACAACTATATAAAAATAATGATAAATTTATGATTTTGCACAAGCAAAATATAAAGGTATAATTTGTACAAATGCAACAAAAAAGTGAGGGGATGGGGGGTATAAGAACAGTGTTTGTATATGCTATTTAAGTTAAGTTGGTACCAAATTAAACTTCTTATAGATTTAGGATGCAAAAATTAAGCCCCATGGTAACTACAAAGAAAATATCTGGAAAATATAGACAGAAGGAAATGAGAAGGGACTCAAAATGGCATGCCACAAAAAATTAAATACTTGTAAAGGTAGGCAGTAATGGAAGAATTGAGGAACAAAACAATGGGTAAGACTTACAAAGACCAAAGAGCAAAATGGCAAAAGAAAGTCCTGCATTATCAGTAATTACTTTAAATGTAAATGAATTAAACACTCTAGTCAAAAGATAGGTATTAGCAGAATGGATAAAAAAGCATGACCCAACTATATGCTGTTTACAAGCGACTCACCTTAGATTTAAAGACACAAGTAGGTTGAACATGAAAGGATGAGAAAAAATATATACCATGTGTATTAGTCAGCCAAAGGGGTGCTAATGTGAAATACCAAAAATGGGTTGGTCTTTACAAAGGGTATTTATTTGGGGTAGAAGTCCACAGATACCAAAGCCATAAAGCGTTAAGTTTCTTCTCACCAAAGTTCATTGCCACGTGTTGGAGCAGGACAGCTGCCGACGTTTGCCAGGGTTCAGGCTTCTTGTGTTCCTCTCTTCCCGGTTTCTCTCCAGGCTTAGCTCTTCTGGTTCCTCCACAAGGTCAGCTGTAGACTATCAGGCGAAAGGCTCACTTCTCTTCTTCTGAGGCATTTTCTCCAACATCAAAACTGCTTCTCAAAAACTTCTTCTTAAAAACTGCTCTCTGCCTTGCCTTTTATATTCGATTCCCCACCCACCAAGCGGTGGGGCTCAATGCCCTACTGATGTGGCCCAGTCAACGCCCTAATCATAACTTAATCATGCCCAGATTAACAGATCAGTTTACAAGCATGATCCATTTATATTTTTGGAATTCATAATTACACCAAACTGCCCAACGGCCACACCATGCAAATTGTAACCAAAAGAGAGCTGAGTTTTTGTGGGAGCTCTTTGGTTAAAACATCTTTGAAGTAGTTTAGGGCCTGCTTTACTGCGCAGGCGGAAAATCGCTGCTATCAGTTCCTGCTGAAAACAGCAGGAACATTTTTGCTTTGCTCTGATAATCAGTTGCTTAGGACCTTTTGTCTCTCTATTATCTCCTGTGAAAATGTATCTTTCTGCTCCCAGTCTGGAACTCCTGCAAGGGCATCCACAACCCCACATGTACGCTATGCCTCTCTGAGCCCTAGCACATACATACTGACTTTGTGCTTTGTGAAAAAGAGAATAAAAACTGTAACGGGAATCAGCAAAAGAGGATAGCTTCTTCAGCTGTTCTCCCCCTCACATCTCTCAACCTCCGTGTTCAGAGTCATTCTTTGCACTTTCGCGGATTCTGCAGGACAGACCCCTGCAGGTTTTCATCCTAATTCAGATAAAATTGATTTTAAGTGCAGAACTGTTACGCGGGACAATGACCATCATTGTATACTAATAAAGGGGTTAATTAAGCAAGAAGACATCACAATTATAAATATATATACAACAAATGGCAGAACTCTAAAATATGTGAAGTAAATATTGACAGATTTGAAGGGGAAATAGACGGCTCTATATTAATAGCAGGAGACTTCAATGTGCCACCTTCAGTTATGGACAGAACAACCAGACAGAAGATCAGTAAGGAAATAGAAGGCTTGAACAATACTATAAACGAACCACATGCAGAGACATTTATAGAACACTTCACAGCAGCAGGATACACATTCTTCTGTAGTGCACATGGTTCATTCTCCAGAATAGACCAAATGTAGGAACACAAAACAGGTCTCTAAAGGATTCTACATTTTAAATGATTCAAGTCATACGATGAATCTCAGGTCACAATGGAAGGAAGGCAGAAATAAATAACAGAGGGAAAACTGGAAAATTCATAAATATGCTGAAATTAAACAACATGTTATTGAACAACCCATGGGTCAAATAGGAAATTACAAGGGAAGTTAGGAAATATCTTGAGATGAATGAAAATGAAAACACAATATAACAAAACTTATGGGATGTAGCAGAGGCAGTGCTGTGAGGGGATTTACAACTCTAAATGCTTACTTTAAGAAAGAAGAAAGACCTCAAACCAGAGACTTAACCTCGCAACTGGAAGAACTGAAAAAAAAAAGCAACTTAACCACAAACTGAACAGATGGAAAGAAATAACAAAGACTATAGCAGAGATAAATGAAATAGAGTATGACAGTTTGAAATTCTTTTATGAATTCCAAAAAATGAAAGATTATGTCTTTGAAATAATACATTCCCGAGTGTGTGACACCCTTTTAATTAGACTATACCAGTGAAGTGTGAATCAGATTGAGTCTCCACCCTCTTGCCGGGCCTGATATAAACAGAGGCACAGAAAAAGAGAGAGAGAGAGAGAGACAGACAGACAGATTAATATGCCTTATGAATATACATGCAAAAATCCTCAACAAAATGCTAGCAAACCAACTACAACAGTGCATTAAAAGAATTATACACCTTGATCAAGTGGGATTTATCCATGTTATGCGAGGGTGGTTTAATGTAAGAAACTCACTTAATGTAGTATTCCATATTAACAGAATGAAGGAAAAAAACACATGATCATCTCAAACAAGCTATAAATGCATTTGTCAAGTCCAACACCCTTTCTTGATTAAAACACTCAGATATCTAGTAATAGAATGAAACTTCCTCAACATGCTAAAGAGCATATATGTAAAACCCTTCATATATACATGAAAATCATATTCAATGGTGAGAGATTGAAAGCTTTTCCTCTAAAGTTAGGAACAAGACAAGGATACCTACTATCACCACTGTTACTCAATATTGTATTTTCTGTCCTAGCCTGAGCAATTATGGAAAAATATAAAAGGTATCCAAATTGGAAAAGAAGAAGTAAAATTTTCCCTATTTGCAGCTGACATGATCCTATACATAGAAAATACTGAGAAATCCATAACAAGGTTACTGGAATTAGTAAATGAATTCAGAGAAGTGGAGGGGTACAAGATCAACACACAAATATCAGTAGTTTTTGTATATACTAGAAATAAACAATCTGAATAGGAAATAAAAAAAATTCCATTTATGATAGCACCTGAAAGAATCAAATATCTAGGAATAAATTTCTCCAATGTAGCATGGATTTTTACATGGAAAACTACAAAACAGTGCTAAAATAGGTTAAAGAAGACCTTAAAAAATGGAAGGAAATTCTGTATTCATGGATTGGAAGACTAAGTATGTTAAGATGTCAATTTGATTCAAAGCAATTTACAGACTCAATTCAATCCCAATCAAAAGTCCAACCACCTTCTTTGCAAAAATGGAAAAGCCAATCAACAAATTTATACGGAAGGCTATGGGGCCCCAAATAGCCACAACCATCTTGATAAAGAAGAATTAAGCTGGAAGACTTACACTTCCTGGTTTAAAAACTTATTACAAAGACTTAGTAATCAAAACAGCATGGTTCTGGCATGAGGACAGACATATAGATCAATAGAGTTAAATTGGGAGTTCAGAAATAAATTCACATCTATGGCTAATTGATTTTTGGTTCACTCAATAGAGAAAGAATTGTCTCTTCAACAAATGGTGCTGTGAAAATAGGATATCCAAATGCAAAAGAATGAAGATTGACTCCTACCTCACACCACCTAAAAAATTATCTCAAAATGGATCAAAACCTAAATATAAGACCCCAAACTATAAAACCCCTAAAATAAAGCATCTTCAGGACCATGTGTTAGTCAATGGTTTCTTAGACTTTACATGAAAGCACAAATAACAAAAGAAAAAAAAAGATAAACAGGAATTCATCAAAACAAAAACTTTTGTTCATCAAAGGATTTCATCAGTAAAGTAAGAAGACAATCTACAGAATGGGGGAAAATATTTGGAAACCACATTTACAAGAAGGGTTTCATATCCAGAATAAAGAAAGAAATCCCATAACTCAACAGTAAAATGATCAACAGCCCAATTAAAAAATAGGCAAAAGACTCAAATAGATGTTTCTCCAAAAATATATAAATGACCAATAAGCACATGAAAATATGCTCAACAGCATTAGCCATTAGGGAAATGCAAATCAAAACCATACTTATATACCATTCCACATATACCAGAATGACTCCTATTTAAAAAATGGAAAATAAGAGGTGTCGAAGAGGATGTAGAGAAATAGGGGCACTTGTTTGTTGTTGGTTGGGATGTAAAATGGTACAGCCTCTGTGATAAATGGTTTGGTGGTTCCTCAGAAAGCTAAGTATGGAATCACCATATCACCTGCTAATCCCACTTTTAGCCATATACCCAAAATAACTGAAATCAGGGACTAGAACAGATGCTTGCACACTGATGTTCACAGCAGCATTATTCATAATTGCTGAAAGATGGAAACAACAAATGAATAGATAAACAATATGTGTTATACACATTCAATGGAAAATTATTCAGTCATATAAGGAATGAAATCCTGATACACATGACCACATGGATGAACCTCGAAGACATCAACCTGAGTGAAATAAGCCAGGCACAATGGACAATTAATGTATGATCTCATTTATATGAAAAATTAGAATAAGCAAATTCATAGAGTCAGAAAGTAGAATACAGGTTGCCAGATAATGGATGGTAGCACAGCATTGTGTCTGTAATTAAAACCACTGAATTTTATAATTGACTGTGGTTAAAAGGTGATATTTTAAGTGTATATAAATATATTAGAATAAAAATTCTAAAAAAAGCCACAGAACTGTAAAACACTAAAAGGGATCTCTAATGTAAACTATGGACTATAGTTAATAGCATAATCATAATAATATTGTACTATCAATTTTAACAAAGGTTAAAATGCAAATTTAACAAATAAAAAATTTGATAATAAAACTGCGCCTGTGCAGCAGGATATATGGGAACTCTGTATTGTACATGATTTTTCTGTGAACCTACAACTTGTCTAATAAAAATAAGTAATTAAGAGAAGAATAGTACTTTGGGACACATGAAAGTGATTTGATATTTTATTTGCGTCCATAAATAAGGTTTTATTGCCATTCAGACACACCCATTCGTATAAGCACCGTGCTTACTTTCATGTGACAATGCAGAGCTGTGTAGTTTCGACAGAGACCACGTGGTCTGCAAAGCCTAAAATGTTTACTATCTAGCCCTCTACAGGACAGTTTGACAATTCCTGCTTTATGCCATTGTCAGAGAGAATCCTGTGCCAGGGGACCACGGGTCATATCCAGGTGAGGCTCTCTCCTGCCCTTTCATTTGTGTACACACACACACACACACACACACACACACACACACACGTTCAAACGGTCCCTCCTTTGGTCTTTATACAGCCAGGAGCAGAACTTGAGTAATACTACCTACCGTGTATTCTGTTATTTTAGAGGAAAGAATTCATAGGACGTCTCCAAATATAGTCTAGTCTGTATTTATATGAACACTGGCACACAGAAGTACAGAAACTTCATGAAGCCCATTTCCTGCACGTATTCTGGCACCAAAGAGTCATCATAAAATTCTAACTTGAAATTTGTTGTATACAACAGACTACCAGCTTTGTGGCCTGCTTATTGTGTCATAGCTTTACATTTCTATGTTCTTCAAATAGGCAAACCTTATACTGAAATACTCAGAAGCCATGTAGAAAATTGTTTTTCAGTCTACTCCTATGTTTGAAGGTGGAATTTGCATGCCCCTAAGATTGCTTGATGGAGTTCACTAGATTACTGGGGCATCCAAAGTTAAGTAAAATTGTGTTGGCCTCACAAAGCATGCTGCACCTCTGGAGTTACATTCTGGGGAATGGAATTCTATCTTCCCATTTCCAGTGCTTTCTTTTTTTAGACATGGGAAATCAGGGATCTTTGCTTCCGCCTCACAGGAGTGACCGTGATTAATATCTCATGATCAACATCCCACTGGTCTGAGAGTCAAGGAGACAGAGCTCAGACAACTTTTTTGCCTTCAATTAGTTTTGTAACTGTAAGTTCCTAATTTAAATTTTATGAGCATTAGTTTTGAAATTATATATCAATGTAGTTTGACTAGATGATCTTGATAGCCACCTACAACTCCAAAACATATTATTTTTTTTAACTTCTTGAAGACTCCCCTCCCCCACTGAATTAACTCAGAATACTCTGATTTTTTTTTTTTTGGTACAAGTTGTATATTTGCTGCCTACCTGAAATTTGGTGGAATTTGCTTTGCTTTTAATGTTATTATACTATTCCAATGAATGGATGTAATTACAACATTGTAGTGAAATTTGTTGTCTACTATAATTAAAGGGAATCCATCAGTACTAGGGGACAGTTAATAATTATATGACAGCCTAAATACAATAATGATAAAATAAGTTAGGTAAGATAACTAACTTAATAAAAATAAAGCAAGAACATACTGGTGGTGAATATATGCAAGGGTTGTGGAAAAATCAGCTCTAAACATTTTATTTAAAAAAGTAAAACAATCTTCCTTCACCCAGCCAAACAAAAACAACAGCTTCTCAAACTTTCATTTTCTTTCATGTTACTGTGTTTTGGGGTCAAATTGTTTTTTCAGTATTTGATGACTATTAAAAGCACCTTTGTCAATTCAATGCCTTTCAGACTTCTTCAGTAATGAGAAAGGGAGAATGGTGAGGAGAGAAGAAGCAAAAGGGGCCAACACAGAAGAGGAAGGATCTAAGAAGATGAGCCAGAAAAACAGGAGAAAAATACATACAAATTTCAAGTTGATGGCAACTATCTAATACCAGTTGAACACTTTCTTTTTTTTTTTTTTTGCAAAAGAATCTTTCAACCTCATGAAACACACTGTGAGTGTATTTGATTTTCCTGGCCCAACTTAACAACACAAAACTGAATTCAAGATTGACTACAAATACCAAATATAAGAAAGTCTTATTTGGTGTTTACTATGATAGGACACACTTCATCTTGAAGGTTTTTTGAAAATTTTTTTATTTTTTATGGTGAGTTTAGATAGCCTGATGACTTTTTCAAATAGTTCACTGGTAAACTGCTGGACATTTGAAAATATTTCTGCTTTTCCACAGCTTAAAGACTGAATAGGAAAAGTAGCACAATAGTTTTGAAAACAATTATTTTTAAAAAAAATCACCTGGAAGATGGTTTGTTATAAACAACTAAATTATACATAACATGAGTCAGTTAAAGGGGTGCTGATGCAAAGTACTAGAAATCTGTTGGCTTTTATAAAAGGTATTTATTTGGGGGTAAACACTGACAGTTACAAGGCCCTAAAGTCCAGCTCAAGGCTGCTTTCTCACCAAAGTCTGTTGCCACGTGTTGAAGCAAGATGGTGGGTGATCTCTGCCTGGTCTCTGCTTTCTCTCCAGGCTTCCAGTCCTCTGTCTTGGCATAGGGCTCAATTCTTTCAGGACCTTCTCAGCTGCTCAGCTTCTCTGTTCTCTTCAGCTGCAAACTATCAGATGAATGTCTCATCTACCCTGGGGCTTTAGCTGTTTGGGCCTTCTCTTTTCTGTCACACGACAAAGTTCTCTTCTTTGGCATCTATGGAGTGCTCTCTCCCTCTTCTTGTGTCTTCTTGAGTGACCGTCTGTTTATATAGGCCCACCAAGGCGGTGGGAGCTCAACCTGAGTCATGCCCTACTGACATGGTTGAATCAAAAGTCCTAAGTTGATTTTATCAAGCAATCTTAAAACCTTTGAATTTAATACAATCAAAAGGTATCACACCCAGAGGAACAGACCAGTTTACAAACATAATCTCTCTTTTTGGGATTCATAAATAATCTCAAACTGCCACAATGCCTTTTTACTCCATCTCTATATAAATACTTACTTTGACAAGTGACACTTTGCTGTGTCTCATTAATAAGATCTCCCCTTCCCCCAGGCTGTTCCTTTTTGATGAAAAGTTTGTGATTTTATTAGTCTTCTTAGGTCACTTGGTCTTTTCCTGTCAGGACATGAGGTACTATCAGAATTCTGTAACCCGTCAACCAAGACAATTTTTTTAAAAAGTTGAATCTTTGCTGGGACTGCTTCAATAAATAGATAAGGTTATCAAAATCCTTTAAAAACTATTTTCATAAGTGATTTAAAATGTTTCTTAAGATCAAGCTTACATCCTCAATATATTTGGGGAAATCTTTATGCAGAGTGTATGTGAAAGTATACTTAACTCTGCTGGCAAGTCTCCCACCCAGAGACTTGCCAGCAGAGTTTGGCTTCATGAACACCACACTCCCCTAGGTGTGATTGTGATCAATTACCTGTATAACTTTTTCTCTAAAAGGAAATAGCATTTTTCAAAAATTAAAAAAATTTTTTTTATGGTACTGGGGCCAGGGAATGATCCTGGGACCTCATATGTGGGAAGCCAGCGTTCAACCACTGAGCCACATTGGCTCCCCTGAGTTGTTTTTTCCGTTTGTTTTGCTTGTTTTTCTTTTTTCATTTTGGTTTTCTTTTGGTTTTGTTTTAAGGAGGCACCAGGGATTGAGCCCAGGACCTCCCATGTGGCAAGCAGGTTCTACTCTTGAGTCACATCTATAGTCATTTTTAAAATGACTATGAATTGGGATATGAATTAGTTTTTAAGGATATAAAAACAAACAATTCATGTCTCCTGGTCCTAAGCAAGTGTGGTAATATTGTAGATGAATATGTTAACTGAGTTATAACTGTTATGAAGTAGTAAGTAGAAAGTATGTATTCAAACAAAGTGATTCAGGGATTTAAAATATGTGCTGATTGTACATTTCCTTTTACTGTTGTAACAAATTATCACAAACTTAATGGCTTAAAATGCCAAATATGTATTACCTTACAGTTGTGAAGTCAGAAGGCAAAACAGGTCTCACCCTGCTAACAGCAAGGTGTCAGCAGGACTGTGTTCCTTTCTGGAGGCTGTAGGGGAGAATTCATTTTCTCGCCTTTTTCAGTTTCTAGAGGCTGCCTGCATTCCTTGGCACATGATCCTGGTCCATCTTCAAAACCAGAAATGGCCAATCAAGCCTTTCTCATATCACATCGCTATGACACTCACTCTTCTGCCTCCCTAGTTCACTTATAAGGACTCTCTTGATTGGATTGTATTGGTCCCACCCAGATAATCTAGGATGATCTCCCCAGCCTAAGGTCACCTGATTTGCAACTTTAATTCTATCTGCAACCTTAAAACCACCTTGCCAAATAACATATTTACAGGTTCTGGGAACTAGGGCATGTACATCTTTGGCAAGCCATTGTTCTGCCCACTACATGGATAGAATTGTGAATCTGGACTTTTTATTTAACTTTAATGAGGAATTCCAGTTAATCTTACTCACACTATGGTCATTTATAAACATTCAACTGGTTCCAAACTTTGAAGTCCTACATAACTCCAATATGAGGCTTTGAAAATTCATCGGAGATACAAAGGAGAAATGAGTTAGAACATCTCTGGTTTTGCTTTTATGGGGGTTGTGGACTCATAGTCCCCCCATCCGTTTTTAATTCTAGTTCATTCTGACCATGTGTTGCTTCAATATGTCCAACTCTAAGGAACTGCTGTTTTATTAATACCATCTGCTTATTACAGACCATGAATCATCAATTGCTCCCAGAACCTTAAGGTCTTAGACACTCCAATACTAATTCATTTACAAGGAAAACTGCAAAACCTTCCTTACGAGGACAGTACTGCAGTTAGAGCTCATTAATCCATGTCACTACTAAGTACAATTCTACCTCCAAATAAGATGATGCTAAAAAATTATGACAGCTGATAACTCCATGTATAAGGGTGACAGAGAATTTCTAAATGATCTTCTCTCAGGTTCTTATTTTTAAAATCAAATCCAATATTTTAGAACTAATAAGAACTGGAGGTAAAGAATTTAGTCAGAGTAGGCACCATGGTCTTAAAGAAGAAAAATTGAATTGAATTTTTAGGGTGCTGGACAAGAGAGTACTCAGCTCTTTTCAAATAAGAAAAAATGATGATCTCAAGAAGTTGACTTTCACCAGCTATACAGCCAGTGATGGTAACGCTGGGACTAGAAGCCAAGAATCCTGATTCCTAACTATTTTACAGTCTTAAAGAAGATCTGCTGAGTAAACCTCACCATAAAGGCCTATTATGCATTTAAATACTTTTCTCTTTGATAATAACATTTGATATATTCCTGATTATAAGGGATATATCTGTTAATTGTAGACATTTTGAATAAATATAAAATATAAAGAATAAATAAAATCATCCATAACACCCTTGACTACTTGTATTCTTTAAATTTATCTGCAGTGAGTAATAATCACTTCTTGAATAATGTGAAAGGAATCAGCTTTTCTTGGCATCCTGCTTCCCACCCCACCCCCATCATTTCTAATTGAACTAGGCTTATTTTACAAAACTTGCTTGAAAATATTAGACATAACTCTGTAGAGGCTAAGAAAATAATAAACCAAATTTACCTGGTTTGTTGAAGTTCAGAAGAGGAGTTTATATAAGCATCATCTCTTTACTATTCCTAATCACCAAGGCTTCTCCATGGCATTATTATAAAAAAAAATTTTGAGTATTTATTTTGTGCAAACATTTTACTAATCATGGAAAAACAATAAGGTGTAAAACATAGTTTTGTCTTCAAAGAGTCTATTGTATGGTTGAATAGCAAGACATATACCTACAGAAGTAATTTCAATACAAGAAAACATTAAGGACCAAGTGAGAACTCCACACAAAACTAACAATGGAATTTAGGAGAACTCATTTTTCATCTACAGTAATAAAGCAGTTGGGAAAGTTTTCATAAAGGAAGTAGGATTTGAATTGTTCTTTCATAAAAGATAAAGGCTTCATTCATTCATTCACTTTCCTTCCTTCATTTAACAAATACTTATTGATTACTTACTGGAGCTACTGGTTGGTCCAGGTTTGAAGACTAGTGAGAATAACCCCTTGAACTTGGTTTGGCTTGCCTTTCTGTCAAGTTACTACTAATATATCAGCAAACAAGCAGTGAGCATGTTTTGGGCATAAGACCAATAACAGAAGTGAGTGGCTGTGCCTACCTCACATCTTCCCAGTTCCTCCAGAGGAGCTCCTGAATTTCAACTCACAGGAAATGAGAAATTCATTATGTTAAATGAGCACTGTTTATAATGTAATGGGTTGCATGAAGCCACATCAGCATTCCAGGGTCTACCCCATCCCATTATGGCATAAGGAAATCAGTGTTGTGCCACCATTACCTTTTTCCATGTTTTATTTCTCTCTGCTTTTGCTTTGGTCCATGCAAGTTTCCACGGCAGAAGATCTGGCTATTATCCAACCCACTACTAATGCTTAGCACGGTGTAATAAAGAACTAAACAGGTAAAGTCCCTGTCCTTATGGAGCTTAGATTGTGTAGGAGGTTAAGTAAGATAGACAGTGGGAAGGAATTTAAAAAGGAAAGACTGATGTGTACAATGATATGGAGCTGTAGCTTGTTCAGGAGATAATAAATGAACATTCACAGTTGTCTGGAATAGAGAATAAAAGCACAGGAATGCTGGGAAAGGATACATTGTATCAATTAGTATGAGCCACCTAATGAAGAGTTTTTTGGATGCTATGCTAAATGAAAGCATTGGGACATTATACTAAAAATAATGGACAGTTGTTTAAAGTTTTTTTGAAAAGATGAAGATAGATGCAAAGTGCCATTTTTGAGAAGGTTAAACTGGCCATTGTGTGCAGTGGATTCAAGGAATCAGAGACTGAAAAGAAAAAGACTAGTTTAGAGAGTTTTGTAATAATACAGATGTAAATTGGTAAGGGCAGGAACTAAGATAATAATTGCAGAGGCAAAGAAAGGAATAGATGAAAATGGTAGTGTAAAAGAAAGACAAATATAATTTAGTGATTGAATAATTGACTGACTATATGAAGAGTGTAAGCAGCAGGATTATTGGCTATCTGTCTTAGCTTGAGTTCTCTAAAGAATAAAGGCATGAGGTAAAATTTACTTGGTATCACTTTTTCTGGGGGGGACAGGGTTGCTGCAATCTCAGAGAAGCAAAAATGAGGACAAAGGAAAGACAAAGAAGGAAGGTGTAGCAGTTTGGTATTATTTATGAATTCCAAAAATAATTATTGGGTTATGTTTGTAAACTGGTCTGTTGGAGGTTTCACTTTTACTTGATTAAATTATGGTTAGGGCTTTGATTGGACCACGTCAGTAGGACCAAGGGAGCAGGAACTCGCAGAGAAAATGACAAGGCACAGGAGTTAGTTGGAGTTTTAATGCTGGAGCCCTGGGAAGTAAATACACAGAGAAGCAGATATGTGAGGAAAGACAAGGCTCCATTAGACACGGCAGAGGCCCCGGGAAGACAGAAAGCCTGATAGTCTACAGCGGACCTTGTGGAGAGTGCAAAAAGGTCTAAAACATGAGAAACAATACCCGGGAGAGAGATGAGACTTATCCCTGTCTAAGGCTGATACTGGAAAAAGCTGGGACCATAGAGCCTTAAGAGGAAGAGGAAGCCCGAACCCTTGCAGACATCAGCAGCCATCTCACTCCAACACGTGCCAACAGACTCTGGTGAGGGAAGTAACTTATGCTTTATGGCTGGTAATTGTAAGCTTCTATCCCAAATAAATACCCTTTATAAATCCAACAGAGTTCTGATATTTTGCATCAGCACCCCTTTGGCTGACCAATACAGAAGGAAATAAAATACAAGATATTATATTATGGAGCTGGACATGGCTTTACAAGAAACAAAGATGGTTGTTCAGTCATGTGAGAATTTTCTGGAAAGGTCATATGGAATTACTTTGAGTTGCAACTATCTGACAGGGAGGAAGAATGAAGTCGATTTTATCCATTAGCCACTTGCTCTCTCTCATCTCTAATTGGTGCAAGTTCATCCCACAGGGCATGAATTCCCCTGCATGACTGTTATGTTACCCAGCTTCTTTGGGCAGCTTGATCCCAGTACAGATGAGACGTTATCTAGTACTCAGGATGAGCCAGCAAGCTGGTGTTAGAGAGCCGCCTTCCTTGCCTGCCAGCCTGCCTCAGGGCCTAGCTGGGTGAGCCAGTGCAAATGCTTGGGTTTCATGCAGTCATGTATCTTCTCATGCTTGAGCAACAACAAGAGAGCCCCAGGGTGGGAAGAGAGAGGTGTGCTGTGGGAGGCATGAGGCAATGTGTGTCAAGAGTGCCTCTCAAGCAACCTGGGGGACTGAGAGTGGCTGGCCAAGCAGAAGGGGCTCCAAGAACCCAGTCTCAGAGATGAAGGAGGTGACAATGTTCAATGAGCCTCTTTCCTGAGAAGATCAAAGCTTTCTCTCTGTGGTAGCAGAACGTGGCTGGTGCCAAATGCTCATTCTGGAGGGCTTCAGTAGCACTGAGCAGGAAACTACGGGCCGATGAATCTGGAGAAGTACAAAACTGGTCTGGAATAGCCCATTTCTGAGAGAAAGGACAGGAAAGTTCCAAGAGGAAACTGACATTTCTCTGGAGAAGGAAATGGATGATTTGGCTTTACACAGTTGACTGTGACCCCGTGGTGATGTCCTCTAGCAGGTATCAAAGAATCATAGACCAATGACATAGTGTTTGAGGGGACTTCAGAGATGACTGTTAAAATTTCTTGTTTTTCATATAATGAAAGATAAGTTTCAGAGAAGTTTAATGATTTTACAAATATCACAGAACAAGTTAATCAAAGAAGTAGTACTAGAAAATACATTCCTTCCTGCCCGACTTTTTTGTACTAGGTCAGATGGGAGGCAACAGAAATCCTGAGTTCTCATCCCTGATTCTCTGCCAATAGTGGGTTCAGACTTCTCAAATGGAATGTTGGATAAGATGACTCCCAACATCCTTTCCAGTTCTAATATTTTACTACTCTCTGATGAGTTCAGAAGAGAAATGTGGTCAAACGAACAGATCTGTAAGCACTGAGAATGTTTAAGATCCCTAAGAATTAAAGTGATGATAGAGAATAGGCCAATGATTAATCCTTCTGTTACTCCTTGATTTATGGTATGGAAGGAAGATGAGACACCATGAAAGATACCCACAAAGAAGTGGGTAGAGAAGTAGGAGAAGAATAGAAAAGTCCCTGGAGCTGCAGCTAGAGGAGAACTGAAAAGAAGGACTGATTAAACATGGCAAATGCCACAGGCATCAAGGTTGAGGGGGGATTGAGAAAAAGCCATGAGATTTGACCATGAGGTTTGACAATAAAAATCTTCATATGTGAAAGATTCAAACAAAGTACAGGGGTAAAAGAGAAGAGAATGTTGAGTGTAGGTGTATCAAATTTATATGAGAAAAAGAACACACAGCGGATGGACACAGAAAGCAGACAATGGGACAGGGGGAATAAATAAATAAATCTTAAAGAAATTTATATTAGAATAAGAGAGAAAGTTTGTAGCACTGGAGAGATATAAGCATGACTGTAGGCAGAAAACAGAAGATTTGAGAAAGAGAAAGATTGACAACTTGGTGGAATGAGGTTGCAGAAGAGATGGAAGAGGTGGAATGCCCTTGATATAGACAGAGAGGCTTATTTTGGCAAGGAGAAGGGCATTTCTTCTTCTGAAGAAGAATAGTCATCTGAAAATACAGAGAAATTTAGAGGTACAGATGTATAGATTCAGAAATGGTTTGAGGTGAAGAAAAGGGTAGATGAGGGCTTTTATACTGACAGATTTCTCTTCCGAGTCAATGTGGAGGCAAGACCCATAGTGGGTGGTTTGAGTGCATGAAGACTGAGGAAAAAAATCCAAGCAGGTGCTGTGGGGAAAGTCGACAGAGAGTTAATAAAAGGAAGGGCTCACTGCTTAGTTAAGCTAGCTAGCTGCCCTTGTATGCACAATTTTATGACTTTTGTTTCAGTGCTTGGTGGCCAAGAGTAGAGTTATAAAAAATAGGTTTTCCAGGACTGGGGAAGAGAAGAACTGAAAATTAAAGGACAGATGGTGTCTGGGACTCTGATTAAAACAGTTTAAAGTTGATGATCATGTGTTTTAGGCTGAGCAGCTTATGACAGTGAAGTCATAAGGTTCCTAATTAAGTAGGTAAAGTAGAATAATTCAGGGTCAGGCCATCAGGTTAGGGAAAGAGCAAGATTACTAACAGTAAAGAATGGGAACTGCTAGGTTATAAAGTCATAGTTAGAGGGAAATAGTTGAATAGAAAGAGGAAGAATAGAGCATGGTTCATGTAGACAACATAAACCCTTGTAAAGCTAGCTGGGGGAGAACATTGATAAATAGTATATATAATCAATGAGTAAATCACTTAGTGCTAGGAAAACAGAAAAGAGGAGAGCAGAGTATGGGAGATTGGGACTGCAAGGCGTAGAAGCGAATGTAATTTTGTACAGTGTGGTTAGGATGGACCTCATTGAGAAAGTGCCCTTTCAGTAAAGAATTATTGGAGGTAAAGGATGAAGCCATGGAAAGATCTTCAGGAAGAATGTATTAGAAAGAGGGGACAGCTCAAACAAATGCTCTCAGTGGGAGCCTGGAGTATATGAGGAACAGCAGCGAGGTTGTCTACTTACTTTTTAATACATTATGTTTGTTGCTGGACTTGCATGTGTTATGACCTGTAGAGCTGCAAAACCCAGTTTTTATATTATGGCCAAAAATAGGGATGGCACACATTTTGTTCTGGAATCCTTTTCGAATTGTAGGAGGAGTGACCTCTCTGCCATTTTTGTGTGTCACTTCTAAAATATAGGAGTCTAAATTATAGGCATTAGCTGTGTAAGTTCTTGGCTGCAGAAAAAATATTTATTTTTTATCCTAATCTGATTCTAAACTAGAGGCATGAAATCAGAAATGGAGCACATGACATGTTATCCCACTGCTTTGTGATTTAGATTTGTAGAATAGATTTCTGTCTGTATACAATGCTTCTCTAAGGATTTTAAGTCTTTATTGGATAGTCAGAGTGGCAAGTAGGAGCTTATGATTAATAAAGTCATCCAAAAGATCTGAGTAACAAAATATCTTCTTAGTTGCTCATATGAGAAATCCTCTGAGGGAGAAATCCAGCTTTCTTGTCAAAATGCCTGACTGGATAAGCCCTGAGAACCCATAGGTTTTGATGAAGGCTTTGGACAGCAAAGCTCTGAAATTGGGAGTTTGGGTCAAGGCTATTTATTTCTTAAGGAGTCAGGGTGGCCTTGGCTTGGTTCTGGCTTATGTAGGGGTAATGAGTGGTTGTGAAATTCATTAAAGGCAGAAAGATTATTGTTAATGCTACTTATTTGCTAGTTATAAGATTGTACCCATTCTATTAAGCTTTGTTGACATATTTAAAGAGAACTAGCTGGCGTAGAATTATTCCTTAAGCACTAGAATCCTTTGTAATTGCTTCTTAAGTATCTGTAATAAAAAAAGAAACAAACAAAAAGGAATTTACAAAGATCACAACAGGTTTTAATCAATAATTAATCCCAGGAGCAAGTTGTAAAATTGCATTCATCACAGGAAACTCTCATTTACTTTTTCAGTCTAACGAATAAATAGTTTGAAATAGAGTTTGAGGAAATTTATAATCAAATACAAGAACAATGCCCAGAAGCCAGGGTACTAGTGACAGTATCATTTGATAAGGCACCGTTTTTTCTATAGTCTTTTACATATTTGTTTATAGAAGCTCAGCTAAGAATGTTTAATTTATCAAAACAAATTTATCTTCCCCAGATGTTCTTATAAACAATGTAAAGACCACATTGTCTAAGAGGAACTCCTGCCCAAACATAATTAGAAACTGACACCATCCTTTTTCAAGCCATATTGCTAGTGAAGTTAGAATCTTATGATGGAATTTCTAACTGGTGACTATGCCAGGAGTTTATAAAAAGTGGTCAATATGATACTTGATAATATAATTGATTACAGTTTCTGCTGGGAGGTCTCTGATTCTCAATTGTTCTGCTGTATCAGTTAGTATGACAAGTTAGAAGTCTAACGTGTTTGCTGCCTCCTGGGAGTTAGAAGAAGGGAGGGGAGGGGGAAGGGGGAGGGGGAGGGGAGAAAGTGAAAAAATGTCTCAAGATGAATAACCTCGATAAAGAAAGAAAGCAAAAATCAAACCAACTGCCACCTTGAATACTGGATATTCAGGAGAGAAAAGTTTCCAACACAGATCATATGGATGAGAGAGAGATATCATCAACCATTAAATTAGGGTAGAAGGAATTTTTAACTTCTACAACCTTGTCTGGAAATTGGAGTGTGGTGGTAGTGCTGATGAGAAGGTAGACAGAATAGTCCATCCATTTACCTACAGACGATTCCGGGAGAAATGGGAAAGATTCCTATCAAAGTGGACTTGAACTTGCAAAAAGGAATAGGGAGTATGTCTGGAATGCTTTAATTAGAAATAGACTGATGTTGGAAATGAATTTCCTGATGAAACATCATTTTAAAGTCATCTGGTCAGTTAGTCATCTGCTGCTACACCCAAGCAACAGCTTTAAACCCCCACACTGGAGAAAGAGTTATGCAATCCCATGTTTGCCTTAAATGAATGTTGAAGACAAAGGCAGTTAATCTCCCAACTCCTCAAGTGTTTTCACTCATACTATAATTCTGGGTCATGGGTGTTACTTCAGCCATACTGCACCAGGATGAAAATGTGCATTAAGAAAATGCCTTTTTTTCAGATTCACTGACCTCGATATTGTGAAAGTTAATTAGAAATTGGCAATTCTTATATTACATGACTAAAATGATTATTACAGTGAGTTGTGAAATAACGGGCAAGAATTTCTTTAGTGTAGATTCTTCTGTGTGCAGAACTAGCTTTTATTTTATTCTATTTTATAAAAGGTGTTGAAAATGTGGTTGTAGCAGCCTGATAGTGTAAAGCTTGACGTGAAAGCTGTATGTGTCTATCCTCCCCAAACATTTTGTATTTTAGCATCTTGTCTGCCATTCATCCTTTTAATAGCAGGCAGACACAGTGCATTTCTATCTTCTTTTCTGCTCTTTGTCCCTCTTTTTTCCATTGAGTTACTTTGATAATCACAGACATTCTCAGGCCTCTTTCCTCTCCATTTGTTAAATGAATATCTGTGACAGGGATGTCACAGAAAACAACTAACTCTTTGCCAATGGCCAGGTCTGTCCTCTGTGGCGTCATCAAGCATTATGATATACCTGGTCAATTCTAGAGAGGGCTCCAGTCCTTCTGTGAGGCTTTTCTAGAAGACCAAAAGCACCTTGGTGAAAAACCCTCTCTTACTGTCAATATTTCTTTCTATATGAAAGCCTTGAGCCTATATGAGGGGAAATGGAAAATTAGCTGGAAGAAATTGTAATCTTATTTCTAGCTTTAAGGATAGAATTTTGGATTCCAGGAACAAGGAAACTTGGAATGGAACTAACCACACTTAAGATTGCTCTTGTCAGGTATTCAAAGATTCAAGAGTTATACATTTATTTTTTCCTTTAAACTATAAATCAAGAGTTATACATTTATTTTTTCCTTTAAACTTATTATACTAGTCTGCCAAAGGAGAGCTAATGCAAAGTACGAGAAATCTGTTGGCTTTTATAAAGGGTATTTATTTGGGGTAAAAGATTACAGTTACAAGGCCCTAAAGAGTCCAACTCAAGGTTGCATTCTCACCAAAGTAAGTTGCCACGTGTTGAAGCAAGATGGTTGCTGATCTCTGCCTGGTGTCTCCTTTCATCTGGGCTTCCAGTCCTCTTTCTCCTGGTTAGGGCTCATCTCTCAGGGCTTCCTATATCTCATCTGCAGACTGCATAGGGCTTGCCTCTCAGGGCTTTTGTCTCTACTGGCATAGGGCTCATTTCTTTCCTGGCTTTCTATGTAAGTCTCGGCTCTCTTCCCAACAGTTTCTGTAAGCTATCAGGCAAATGGCTTATCTCTCCCTGGGGCCAAAGGATCAAAAATTATCTTTTCTTCTGTGTGTCTTCTTGAATAAGTGTCCATTTATATAGGCCCACCAAGGGGGTGGGGACTCAACCTGAGTCACGCCTTATTGACATGGTCAAATCAAATCCCTAATTTTAACAGGGTCATCAACTGAATCCAATACAATCAAAGGGTATCACACCCAGAATAGATTAGTTTGCCAACATAATCTTTCTCTTTTTGGGATTCATAAATAATCTCAAACTACCACACTTACCTTGTTTTAACCTGAGCTTTTTCTACTTCAAATAATAAAATATGAAATATTAGGTAAATATTTCTTTATTTCCAATGCCAGCAACTGGAGTAATGAGATAGTCTACTATCTGGTCATCTTATCCCATTGTTGTTTCCTTTTATTTTTCATGTAGCAGAAAAAGAATGATTTTTAAAAATTGTAAATGGCATTACATCACACCACTCCCACAATTAAACCCTTTGGTTGATGCAGAACTCTGTGGTCTTAAAGCACTCAGCTGTACTTGATAGAACTTGTCTCAATGTGTTGTTTGCTTATTTGCTAATTTCTGTTTACTATATTAAATTACTAGCTTTATGACAGACACCATGTCAGTTTATTCAATGCTGTGCACCCAGAACCTAATGCAGGGACTGGCATGTAGTTGGGACTTAATACTTAATGTAATGAATATTTCAATAAGCAGTTTTTCTAAGTCGCATAGAAATTCAGAAAATTGATTTCCTTCTCTTTATCTCCTCTGACTCCTTAGTAATTGGTGGCTACAATTTCTAGATTTTAACTCTGTTACTCTCCTTTCTATCAAGTTCTTAATTCTTATGCATCTGCCTCCATTTGTTACAAAGACAAAAGGACTGCATAAGAGAAGTGCTTTGTGTTCTCATAAATGCTGGCTCATTCTTTTTTTTAATTTTACTTTAATAAAACAGCTTTATTGATTGAGCTTTACTTGACATACAATAAACTGTATATATAAAAAATGTACCATTTTATAAGTTGTGAAATGTAAACATCCATGAAACCTGTACCACAATAAAAAAGTGAACATAACAATAACCTTCAAAAGTTTCCTTGTACCCCTTTGTAATTTCTTCCTCCAATCTCATCTTCTCCCCCATCCTCAACCACTGATCTCCTTTTGTCTCTATAGATTTAGATTTCATTTTCTAGAATCTTATATGAAAGGAATTGTATAGTGTTTACTCTTTACTATCAGGCTTCTTTACTTCAGCATAATGATTTTGAGATTGTATGTATCAATACAATAGTTGTATGTATCAATAGTGCAATATTTTTTTATTGCTTAGTAGTATTCCATTATATGAGTATACCACCAGTTCATGGACATTTGGAGTTGTTTCTGATTTGGGGCTATTACAAATAAACTTACTATGAACATTTATGTAAAAGTCTTTGAATGGACAAGTGCCTTCATTTATTTTAGGTAAATACCAAGGGATGGAATGCCTGGATCATATAATAGGTATATATTTAACTTCTTCAGAAACTTCTAACTTGTTTCACAAAATGGTGAATATTCTAGTTCCTTCACATCTTCATCAACACTTGTTATGATAAGTCTCTTTAATTTTAGCCATTCACAAAGGTATGTAGTGATATCTCATTGTGGTTTTGATTTGCCTTTCCCCAATGACAAATGACTTTTAGCATTCATGCATGTGCTTGTTTGTCGGATATGTATGCTCTTTGGTGAAGTGTCTGAAGTTTCTGTTCAAATTTTTTGCTCATTGTTTAACTGGGTTGTTTTCTTATCAATTTTTAAGAGTTTTCAAAATATATATTCTGAATACAAGTCCTTTGCTTTGCAAACATTTTCCCACAGTCTGGGCTTGTCTTAAGTTCTCTTAACAGCATCTATAGAAAAGCAGATGCTGTTTTTTTGTTGCTTAAAAAGGTTTTAAGTTTGATGAAGTCCAATTTATTATTTTTTTCTTTCATGGATCATGCTTTTGGTTCAAACAAATTATAAAATAAATATGGTATAAGTGGGCAATTACATGGACATTATAGAATTATTATTTTTCTTTTTAGATGGAATATTGATATTTTTGTTATGCTTTTAAAAAGAAACCTTATCTTTTTGAGATACATATGGAAATATTTATGAAAGAAATACGTTGTCTAAAATTTGCTTCAGAATAATCCAATGTGAGATACAGTGTGGAAAGAGCATAGATGAAACAAGATCAGTCATGAGCTAATTGTGAAAGCAAGGTGATACCTGAAAGCTTATTACACAATTCTCTCTACTTTGTGTCTTAAAGTTTTCATAACAAAAAGTTTCAAAGTTGATAATATGGTCCATCATATATGCATAAGTTCATTGATTCATCATTCATTATTTTTCATTCATATAGCATGAACAAGATAGAAACATTCCCTAACTTCATGGGGTTTACAGTTTAGAAGGATAAAAGGATATTAAACAGTTTATAATTTACAGTGTGATAAAGTCAATATTAGAGAAAGTAAAATGCTATGGGAGTATGTGGCAGGAATATCTAGACAGTCTGAGGGATACGGTTGCGTTGGGTAAGAGTTTCTGTCTAAAGTGATATATAAACTGAAATTTAAAAGATGAACAAAAGTTAACCATGCAATCAAGATAAAAAAGACTGTTTCTGGAAGAGAGGTGAGGTGCTAAAAGAATCACACTATGAATTGTACTATGGCTCAATATTGATGGTGCTTGGCATGTGAAATGTGGAGTAGCGAAAGACGAGGTTAGTCAGAATATGAAGGCTCTTGTGCACCATGTGAAGGTTTTTTCACCCTCTCTTGAAAGCATCAGAAGGCCATTAAAGGGTTCTAAACAGGGGTTGGATGATTACATTAAAGCTCTTAGGCTGCATTGCGGAGAATGATCTGGGGAAAAGAATGGAGGTAAGGGAGTTAGAGAAGTGTTTCAGTAATTCAGGTGAGTACTCACAGTGGCTTAGAATAACACAGTGGTGGAGACCCTGGGTAAAAGGGTAATATCTGAAAAGTTATTAGACGGTAGGTTAAACAAGATTTATTATTGTCATTGTTCTTTGACTGAATGGAGGTGTGAAGGAGAGAAAAGAGAGGAAACTTTGAGGTTTCTCACTTGGGTCACTGATTACAGGGTGATGCCATTCACTAAGAAAGAGAACACCTAGGGAGAAGCTGGTTGGAGGAGAGGTGAGGGTGATGAGTTCAGTTTTAGACAAATTGAGCTTATAATGCTCAGAAGTCATCCAAGTAGAAGTATCCAATAAGTTCTGCACACATTTCTGAATCTTAACAGAGAAATTTGTGCTAAAGATTTGAGATTTATAACCACATAATTTGATAAAATTACCAGGGAACAGGGGTAAAACAAGAAGAGAAGGTGGCCTAGGCTGAACCTTGAGGAATATTTCATACTTAAAGGGCAAGAGAAGAGGAGGATAATTATTTCTGAGATGAAAAGAGGTTAGAATTATGGAAGTCAATGGAAGAGAGTGTTTCAAAAAGGACTGATTCAACAGGTGGTGAAAAGTACCTAGGAGATTTATCATAAAAGAACTTACAGTGACTTTGACACTATAGTGGTTTCAATAGCATGTTCAGCCAGAAAGCTGGATAGCAGTGGGTTGAAGAATGAGTGGGATAAGAGGCAATAGGGATTATAATAGGTAACTTTTTCAAGAGGCTCAGTTGAAGAAGAAGAGAGGTAGAAGGGTAACTGGAAGTACACGTGCAGTTGGGAATTTTAAAAAATTTTTTCTTAAGTAAAATTTTTTCTTAAGTACTTAAGAAAACAATCAGTAAAAGAGAGTGGTTGAAGATACTAAAGACATTAAAGAAAATGTTCAAATCTTTATATTCTAGAAATATATATGATTTTCTATTATCTGGGTAAAGTCAAACATTTGGAAATGATATTCTGTATTTCAACAATGTAAATATTTTCATACAGTTTCCATTGTCTGTCAAACATTGTGGAAGATTTAAGTTAGGCATAAAGTTTATTTTGAGTCATAATTTCCTTAATATAAACCTGGTTTGGATTTTATTATTTATAAGATGTTTGAAATCAGGCTTTTTGGAGCATATCCATTGATCCATTACACATTTCGTGGCAAAACTCTTTTCAACTTTCTGAGGAACACTATTGAGCATTATGCTAAAAAGCCAAACAGTACAAAACTATGCAAGTGTCTCTTTCTGGGTAAAAGTAAAAAAGTTCGAGATATAAACTAGTCCAATGTGTTATACTGATGAGAACAAAATTTGTCTTGATATATTTCTGGCAGGTCTAGAGAAATAGGATATGTACTCTACCACCCACAAAGAACGTTTCAGGATAACAAAGGATATCGTTGTGGAGCCTAGAAATGGCCTAGGAATGTGCTGTGCTTGAACCACACCCTGCCTCCCAATGGAACGAGGGTTGAAACCTCGAAGACTCTACAGGTTGAGCCAATTCAGAATTTTTGGAACTATCTAGACCAGTGTGGAAAGTTAGGGACCAGCACTGAAGAACTCAAGAGGTGGCAGATTCCACAGGGATGTGCATTTGGTGATGACTGGCCACTTAAGGAAACTCACATGAGATCTTATGCAAAGTGAGGAGAAACCATAGAGAAATCCAAAGGGATTATGGGGGGTGGGGGTGGGAAAAAGAGTTGAATATTACTTTGACTTTTGCCTACACTTTCTTTTCTCTCAATATGGAAAAAGTTGTGGGATATATTCCAGAAAATAAAATGCAAATGCAAATATTGTTTGTTAATCCAATAGCAGAAATTATTGTGATTAGGTTTTTGTGAGGAAAGGACTTAATGAAATGGAAAGGAAGCTCAGTTACAGGGATGGATAAACTATAACCCTTGGGCCAAACTGATCCACCACCTGCTTTTGTTAATAAAGCTTTATTTAGAACACAGCCACACCCATTCATTTATGTATTATCTAGGGCTGCTTTCAAACTACTGGGGCAGAGTCAAATAGTTGTGACAGACATTTGGTGGCCTGCAAAACTGAAAAATATTTATTCTCTGGCTCTTTATAGAAAATGTTTGTCAATCTTTAGTTCAATGGATTAATTTAATTTTTAAAAATTTTATTTCCATAAGAACCTCATTTACACCCTGCCTATGAAAACATGCTGAATCAAACAGTAAATGCAAAAGGTTTAAGTTATAATTTGTGTATGTATGACTAAAGGCTTTTATTTCCTCTTCATCAGCATTCTCTGTGATTTGAATGGGAACTGGTGAGAAGCAATAAGGGAAAGGTGAGAATTGTGATAAGGAAAAGTTTATGGAGATGACAAAATAGCTAGAGAAACTTCTAGCTATTTTATTGTCAAATGCACTTTCAAAGGAAATATTTCCAATTTTAATATGTCAGATCTATGTTTAGATAACCCATAGACTTGAGGTTTAAAAATTTTAAAACCAAATAAAATCAAATGTATTTCCTTCTTCTTAGTTCTCTTGCTTTCATAAAGTGTTAATTCCTTATAAAGAGGGAGACAAAAGCAAGAGGAAGAAAAGGTGGTGTGTACTGAAATTGCTCCTCTTCACTTGCAGGTAGTGTAATGAAATCAAAACTGAAAATAAAACTAGAATGCTGTTTCTTTTGTTTTTCTCTGTCAAACTACAGCTATTTCATTTCTACTTTTCTCAGAATCTTTTTTCTGTGGTAGATTTTAGTAGAATTTGGCAAGTAAAGTTTGATGTAATTTCTGTTACCTGATCCTGGGCAAAAATTGGTATCAAATGCTTTAAATATACACATCCTTTGACCCAGTAATGCCTTTGCTTCAAAATCATTCTAAAGAAATTATTAAGGATATGGTCAAAGAATTAGATATAGTATATACAACAGAGAATTCTTTATAATAGATAAACATGAAGAATCTCTAAATGTTCAACAACAGAGATTTGGTAAAATAAATTATGGTGTACACATTAAATGAATACTTATAGCCATTGAAATGATATGTAGGTAAATATTTATTAATATGAAAATTGTTCATAATCTAGTCTAAGTAAAAGAAAGCAAGATACAGCATGGTACATACAGTTTGGTCCCATGTTAACTTAAAATTTGCCTTTTTATCTATATTTCACTTTTTAATCCTAAAGGTTATATATGTTTACATATGGTCTAATTTGGAAATGCACACACCAAACTTTTAATAGTGTTTATTTTAACAATGGGATATAGGTATTTAAAGGTTAAAAAGTCTGTATTTGGGAAGCGGGTGTGGCTCAATCGATTGAGCCCCTATTTACCATATGGGAGGCCCCGGGTTCGCTTCCCGGGGCCTCCTTGTGAGGGCAGGCCGGCCCGCGCAGCCTGGTGGGCTGATGCAGCAAGACCTCACAACAGGAAGCGGGAGTGGCTCAATCGATAGAGCCCCCGTTTGCCATGTGTGAGGCCCCGGGTTCGCTTCCCGGGGCCTCCTTGTGAGGGCAGGCACCTCACAGCAAGGGGGAGATAAGCAGACACGGAGAAGGCACACAGCGAATGGACACAGCAAGCACAAGCAGCAAGGGGGGGATAAATAAATAAATAAATAAATCTTTAAAAAAAAAAAAAGTCTGTATTTTCTAATTTTTACTAAATGAATATTTTATTCCCTTTTAAATAACAATATGATTTTAAATTTTATTAATTATTGTCCAATAATTAAGTGTAGAAATAAAATTTCAGTGTATTTCAACTTCAATTGGATAGTTTTTCATTATTTAAATTTTCATTTAAAATATTTATGGAGGGATATAGTTAATAGCAAAGTTATAAAAATGTGCTATCATCAAAAAAATGTGCTATCATCAACTGTAACAAGTGTTGTACACCAATGCAAGGTGCTAATAATAGGGTGGTATATGGAAATCCTGTATTTTATGCATGATTGTTCTGTAGATCCACTTCTCTAATAAAGAAGAAAATATGGAGTTAGTTTGAAAAGTTTTTGAAATGAATGTGATAATACATATGAATTAGACTTACTTGGATGAAAAGCCAAGAAATAGGCCTCTCTTGACTTAACAGTCCTGATTTAGAAATGATTAAGGACAATGAATTGGACGACCTTTGAAGTTGCATTCTAATCTCATAATTCATTGAAAGTGGCTGAATATGTAAATCTTAGATCCTAATTTATTTCACATCAGAGATGCTGCTCTTAGGAGTCTATAGATAGATTCTGGTATGAGTTTAATATGATGGTTTAAAAATTCAATACCACCTATCAAGAGTCTAGGTTAGAGATGCTCATTTATCAAAAGTGAGAAATAAAGATAGATTAGCTTACTAAAGGCTGTCCTTTGGTTTTCTGAGCTCTTACATCTCTATAGTTGGGACCATGGTAATCAACCTAGGTGTTCTTTGAAAGGATCAAGTACACATTTATGTAACTATCTATGATTTTTAAATTATGCATTATGGGATCACTTATTTATTAGTGTAAATAGTCAAGAGTTAAATCTTGATGCACTTGTAACTGAACAACTTGTAAAGTAACTTGAATTTTTTTTTCTACCCAGGTGCTTAATTTTGGAACACTTATGATCAAACATTGGATGAGAGGGACTTGGGCATCACTCTCTTCTTTGGTAAATTTTAGAGGCATGGCACTTGTAAAATGTGATGATGAAAAGATCCACATTTCATCCTTTGCACTTAAAACTAAAGTTGAAAATATTTTATTTTCTCTAAAATTGCATATACTGATTTACTTTGGAAATTCTCTTTTAGTTTCTCTGAGAAAAAATTACCTGCACGTAGTATTTGCACATTTTAGGAAATGACTATTTTCCAAAAGGTAGTGGGCATGCTGTCATTTTGTTTTTCATATGCATTGGAATATATTTTCATGCTATTAATTCTGATAAAGCTGATTTGAATCTGAACAAACTGTTAATAGAAGGAATGAGTTATGTTTTACATATTCCAATAAATGAAATTGGCACTTTTAAAAAAATAAATTACATGTCAAATGTCTGAGTTGCAAATTATATTTGAAAAACTTGGGGGAGGGAGAAGAAATAAGAAAGTAAATTTTTAATGTAGAAGGAGGCATCAGATTGGTTCCTAAGAATATATTGGTATTTATTGATTAGATCAACAAATGTAATCATATCAACGGTTTAAATCACTATGAATTTTTGTTTTCCATGTAGCCTTCCACTGTTAACTTCAAAGAAAAGACAAGGATTCATATGACTAAACATTTTGTTTGATGCTTTAGTCTTTTGTTATATAGTAATGTGATAATTTTTTTTCCTGGGTATGCAGGCAGAATTTTTATGTTGCTTTATTAAAATCATTTGTATACTGCCAGGGCTGGAAAATTTTAAAGCTGCATTTCTGACCCATTCTCCTCTGGAGTTGGACACTTTGGAACTAATGTGAACCACCACATTTAAAAAATGTAAAAACTATATTCTGAAGGTATTTTTTGACATTTAACAAAAATATCTTTTTTGTTGTTATTTAAAAGTAGTTTACATAAAATGGTAAATAAACATGGACAATCATCTCCATTCCCTCAAGATGCCACAAAACTGAGAGAAAGATAAGGTGGATCTGAAAATGTCATATAAAATCAATGATAAGTCATTTGGGAAACAAAAGAAAGATATGCCCAGTGTGTATGGAAAATTGAACACACACACCTATATATACAAAGGGTGAATGAATAATTTAGTACGCTTCATTGTGAGGAAAAAGGAAGAACAAAGACAAAAGCAATCTGTAATAACCTAGCACTAAAATACAAGATGAGATCAAGAGGGTAAATGGAGTAGGTTGAGATCTATGTAATGGTGGAACCAGAAGAAGGAAAGAGCCTGCTTATTTTTTTATTTTGGAGAATATACAGATATTGAGAAATCTGAAACAACTATGTGGAAAAATAAACAAAAATATGGGTCTTAATATACTGCTAAATAGAATGCTTTTTAGGCAGAAACAGGCAGAAAAGTGTTTAGTTTATTTAATGAAAAAAATGAAAGGAACAAAATGAACAAAGAATAGAAGTAGAAAATAAGAAATATGAGAGTATACACAAACACCACATGAAAATATGAATGGGTTAAACTAATAAATAACAATGGATAAGGTAGCATTTGAGATAAAACACCTTGGAGGCAAAGAGGGATGCTATGCATTCATAATAAGAGACAGCATCTCTAATGATGCCTTGATTTAGATGTTTTCACAGCCTCAGATCTGTAAGATTTTACCCTAATAAATTCCCATTATAAAAGCCAACCTTGGGAGTGGATATGGCTCAAGCGGTTGAGTGCCTGCTTCTCACATGGGAGGTCATGGGTTCGGTCCCCCATGCCTCCTAAAAACAAACAAGCAAACAAATGAAGAAACCAACTCGGGAGCCGATGTTACTAAGTGGTTGGGCACCGGCTTCCCAAATAGGAGGTCCAGAGTTCAATCCCTGGCCCCGGTACCTCAAAAAAAAAAAAAAAACAAGAAAAGAAAAGTCAACCCCTTCTGGTATTTTGCATTGGCAGCCTCTAGCAAACTAAAACACATGCCCAATGCAAAAAGACCAGAGTACCATTTGGACAATTGCTATATGGTTATTATAATTCTGATATATAAATTTTATGTAATGAAAATATCATTAGTAACATATCAAAGTAAGTTCACACTCTAGTATTTATGGCCTGGATCCATGTTTGTAAACATAGTGAAAATTGTAAAATAATTATCAATTTATTTAAATATTTATTTCTCTCATTGAAGTCATTGGTCTTCCCATCCACTTGAAAGAGACATAAATCATCACTGTAAATTATTAAACCCTTATCATGATAGTGGTTTATAAGCATTAAGGATGGATAAGAAAATAAAATAAGTCCAAAACAAAGAGAAAATGGGGGAAGCTATACATTTGGATGGCCATTTAATATGTGGAGCTTTATAATAATCCTGTCATTCATTTTATTTCGTATCTTATACTGGTCTCATGCAAGCTTGATGTGAACTTTAATCTGTGTCATTAGAAAGAATTCTTCAAGTGAAAACAAGAACAAAAATACGAAGTAAAAAAAGTTGGTAAAAATTTAGAATTCACAAAAATTAGGAAAATATTTGACAGGCAACTATTTGGCTGTTATTAATTAATTCTTTTCCAAAATATAATTGTTTAAAAATATTTTATCTTTTACTACTATGACTTGATTAACTTGTTTGTGATTTTCATGCTGTTTTCAGAGGTATGAAAACAATCCACAAACTTTAGCCATTTGTATTATCTTTCTTTCCATTCAAGAGAGATGCTAATCAGTAACAAAACAAACATTCATTTGCACCTTTCTGCATATTTTAAGCCACATTTGAGTAAATGTACAAAAGAATGATGAAATATCATAAAAGAAGGCAGTGTGGTTGAGAAAAGCTAAATTATATCATAAACCTCAAACTAGGGTAAGTGAGTTGTCCATTCTCTAACTGCTAAGTAGGAATATTCTGACACTTAAAAGCAATAAGTTAAAGTTCTGGGGTAAGAAAAATTTACCATATTAAAACCGACTCATTAAAAAATATGTAAAACATACCTGGTGTTTTTATTAACCACAGACATTTTGCATAAGTTTATATTAAAATGTTTATGGGGAAGCGGATGTGGCTCAACCAGTTGGGCACCTACCTACAACATGGGAGGTCCTAGGTTTGGGTCCTGGTGCCTCCTAAAAGAAGACGAGCAGATGATGCACTGCCGCAATGAGCAGGTACCTAAACGAGCAAATGTCAAAAGCCAACAGATGCCACAGCCCACGGGGAGCAGATGTGGCTCAGGCCATTGGGCACTTGCCTCGCATGTGCAAGGTCCCGGACTTGGTTCCCAGTGCTTCCTGGAGAAGGTGAGCAAACAATGAGCAGAAAGATGAGTGAACCATCTGAGGAAGGGGGCATAAATAAAAGAAAAAAATAAAGTAAATAAATCTTTTAAAAAAATGATTATGGCCATTGAAGAGAATGCAGCCAAATTCTGATTTATTATGCTTCAACAGAGCCCTGCCCTGCCCTCCCCTCTTCTCATTTTTCCTTTTTGACCATATCTTGTTCAATGTCCAGATATGTATCTCACTGCCTTCAGGAAACTTCACTCAGATTACATATTATAAACAGCTATCATTTATAAGGTACCTTTCTCTGTCTTCTTCCTCCCGTTGTCTCTCTTCCACCACAGTATTGCTCTTGGCACAGTGTAGAGATTAGGTTTTATCCTTTTTGAGGATGCTTAATTATCTGAGGGAGAGAAATCATGTTAATAAATGTACACTAATGTATTCATGTAATATATTTTGACATATCATGTTCATAAAGAACATTTGCCTTGCTTTATTAGCTAGATATATTGGGGGAACAGGAGATCCAGATGAGTAGCAAATTCCAATTCAGTTCTCTTTCAAATTACAAACCCATATTTTCTACCATCTACTTAATTTTTCAATTGTATGTCTCACAAGCATCTCACACTCAAGACACGGCTGCATTTAATTTCGCTCTTCCTATACTGACTATTTTCTTTTTCACAGTTTGGTTAATGGAATCATCACCCAGATTATCAAGCTAGAAAAGTAGGCATTATTTCAGAAGCCAATGTGTAATGTGGGGAAAAGAATGTGGCCTCAAACGTTGAATAGGCATGAGTAGAATCCTTACAATTCAACTTTCTAAATGTGTCTTAACCTATTCTACAAACCTGAAAAGCAAGAATAATAAAACTTATCTTCTAAATTTGTTGTGAGATTTATATGATCTAATGTGCGTATTTTTTAGATATCAGTAATTTTAAAAATTATTTTTATGTGTCCCTTAGCAACATGTTCTTGCTTGCAATATTTCACTTTCTTATATACCAAATTCTTTTCCTTTACTCAATTCCAATGGTCACTTCCTTGGTTATGTTTTTCATCATTTCTCAGGTAGATTATTTCACTAATTGCCTCCCTTGTCTTCCTGACTGTCCACAACTGCATCATAACCTGCCCCTTCAATGTATCCTCCACAGCGCAGCAAGAGTGAGAGTAACTAAGTGCAATTCTATCATGGCTCTTTAAATCTCCTGACAGCTTGCAAAGATAAAAGATTAACACAGTGTTAATAAACATGCTAGAAAATAGTATTTCATACATTACTAATGGAAATGAAAATTGATTTTTTTTAGAGTGGCTTTTTAAAAAGCCTGAGAGAGCAGAGTTTATCTTTATTTTATTAAAAATGTGGGGGTATTTTCTCTCAGAGTTAATATTCGGTCTTTATTTTATATTAAGTACTTTTTTGATTTCATGTCTTCACAAAACTGCTTTTAACTTTTGAAGTAGAAGGTACTTTCAACAAAAATTGTATGCTACATAAGCACTTTTTCCTCTTTAAATACTGAAATAAATAAAATAGCTTTTTTTGGTCAGTTTGTTTGTGTCCAGTTATTTCTATTGTAGAACAATTTCAGTCTGACCTAGGTACTTTCTTACAGACACTTAAAGAAAATGTAATGAAGAATTTTAAAAAGAAAAAAAACACCAACTTCCGATTACACAAATTTAGGCCATTCCAGAGACTTCTAAGCCGAACTGAGTTGTGCTGGAGGATTATTTTCCACATTCCAGGCTCCTGTGTTGGCTGAAACACAGGCACAGGAAGGGGCCCAGGCAAGGGAAGAGGAAGAGAATGTGCAAATCCTCTCGGTTTCTTTTCACCTTCTTCGGAAATGGCTTGCCCTGAAGGATGATGGAGTCTCCAAATCATAGAGTTGACTTTTGAATAGGACCACGCAGTTGCTCATTCTTGGGACTGCCAAAAAGGTGGCCAGGTGGACGTCTTCTCCATAGCCCAGGGGGCCACGAGCAAGTGTTGCTTTGCTCATGTTTTGATTTATGTCAGGAGCTTGCTCATGCTTTTCACAGTCTGCACACACCAGCTCTTCCGGCTGCCAACTCTTCTTGTTCATGTTAGAGCACCCCAGACAGAAGTCGCAGTAGTTATTGGGAATGATTGTCCCATCCGTTCCTTTCTGGGGTCTGTGGTTCTCACTTCTGTGGTTAAGTGGGCACTGGGTTTCCTGATCTTGGGCTTCAAACCCCTCCTCGTTGGCCAGGAGACTGTGATCTTAGCGGAAGCCAAGTCCGGGCCGCTTCTTGTAGCGGTTGCTGCAGATGTCACAGACGTAAGGTTTATGGTGGTCTTCCTGAGAGGCGGGGTCATGCCTCTTCCTGACCCCACAGAGCCATGAGCCTGTCCCCAGGTCCCGTTGTTTCGCTTGGGAATATCCTCTTCTAAATCCTCTTCTTCGTTCTGTTCTTCGACATTTTCATCGTTTCCCAAAACCCCCTTTATCTCCTGGATGCTTTCCTCCTCTCAGGCATCCACCTTCTTCTCAAGCCCTCCCCGCGGGGCATGGCTTCCACCGTGATGCGTTCTGAGGTGAAGCCGTCTTTCTTCATGCGCAGCTCCACTTCAGGTTTTATTCCCAGCAGCCGCAGCTTCTGACTCTCGGGCGGGTGCAGACATCTCTTTTTGAGCCAGCGGGCGGACGGACGGGCAGGGTAGGTGCATATTTGGCTGGGGGTGAGGCCTGGGCCTCGGTGTCTCTTCTTCCAGATGTAGCAGTTGTTCTGGGCCTCCCCAGCCTGCGAGTCCAAGCAGGAGGCACGCACGCTACGCTCTGCACACAGCGGCGTTACAACTTCCGGGAGCGCTTTCAGGGGGTCGGGAATGATAGTCGCCATTTTGCCGCAATGTTGAAAAATTTTCCAGAAAGCAATTTGCCCTATGTAGTAAACACCTTTAAATTGTACTCCTTGACCCAGCAAATGCCACATACATGTGTTTTTTCTAAAGTAAGAGAAAAAAGAGTGCTGAGGATTTCTGGCAAAACTTTTGTTTGTTTATTTTTATGAGAAGTTGTAGGTTTACAGAAAGAGAATGCAGAAAACAGAGTTCCCATTGGCAAATCTTTTTTTTCCTTAGAGCAGACTTCTAAAAGTCTTCTCAACAATGGATCAATATGTTAGAAGCAATGTAAGGATAAGCAAAAAAACAGTAATGTAAAAAGAAACTACCTTTATTCGTGCCAAGAGCAGAAAATGGCAACTGCATACCACAAAACCAGAGAAATGTCTGCCAAGTCTAGGACAAATTTAATCAATCTGAAGGAAGTTGTTAAGCCAAGACTCAGAGAAGAATGTATTGTTGTGGAAAATAAGTGGAGGAAACTGTCAAAAGGTGAGGGAGGTACGGTCAGTCCCTGGGGAGTTGAGGACACTCCTCTGCTGCCCAAGGCTGTAGAGAGCAAGCTGAGGTACAGAACTGTGGTCAAGACACGTGATTCTTTGCCAATTAGATTTTAAGTAGGCTTAAAATTCTTATTTATGTTTCTCTCATTTTTGAATTTACAATGATGAACATTAGTGGTTTTTTTTGTTGTTTTTTTTTAGGAGGTATAGGGGATTGAACCCAGGACCTCAGACATGGGAAGCAGCCACTCAACTACTGAGCTACATCCGCTCCCCACAAATTCATTTTATAGACAGCAACACACACACAAAATCAATAGAAATCTGTTGGTGGCTCCTCAGTACTCTTAAAATAATGGACAAACTGTTATTCTCTGCCCATTTTAAATAGCACAGGGGGGCTGAAACATTTGAAAGTCTTCTAAAATATTTCCATATCTTTGCAACTTCTTTCCTCTGTGACTATCTAGGGTGATTCTTGTAGTCATTTGCTACTCAGGTCAAAATTTACCTTCTTAGTGAAATACTCTGTGATATCTCTAGGCATGTTTCTGTATCTCAACTTTTGTGACTCCACTGTACTCTGTCAACATCTCACTTGTGGTACTTACCACACTGGTGTATTGGTTATTTACATTTCTCTCTAGCCCTAGAGCTGCAGGGATTGTGCCAGGTTAAATTTTGAATCACAGTGTGAACCTTAATAAATATTTGTTGAATCAACACACAGGATATGGGTCATTAATATTTCACTTTCTTCAGTACTTTCATTGGGGTTAGTGGGAAAGTTTCTCACAATATAGCTTGGAGGACATGTTTGAGTAAAGAAATATTTTTCTTACATAATTTTCTTCTTGTATTTTCCATTATATATTGGCTTCAAATGAGTGAGTATTTAATTCCATTTTACTAATACCATATTTATATTTCATTTCTTCTTACAGAACATGAAGATTATGTTTCTTGTGTTTAACTTGCTTTGCATACATGTTAAGTTGCATGCATGTGAATTCACTTAAGCAAATTATTTCACAAGGAGAAGACTATGTTTTCATTCAATTGAAATAAAAGTAGTGAGAGTTACTAATCATATGATCAGATGTGAATGTAAAGGGCTTTGCAATACACTGTGCAGAGGTGGTATACTTATAGAAGTTAAAAAAAAAACAGATAGATTGCTTTAATTTTTCCATATGCTCACCTGCCAAGAAAAATTCTAAGCTGGCTTTTAGACTTTAATAGATTAGATTTATGGAAATCAGAAATAAGTTCTTATGCAGAATGTTTTGTTAAAAGGTTTTATGCTGAGATTCAGTGAATTTTAAGCTTATTTAGTCTAAAGTAAACCGTTAAGTTTTTTCCAGAATATCAACTAAACTCAAATCTTTTGAGAAAAAAGGGACAAAAACAAGTATGTCTAATTATAAGAGAAGTTAATTTTAGAATGGATGATTAAAGATTTTCACATTACTATATAATTGTTTTCATTTCTTTTTCAACAAAACCATATACTTGGTTCTATACATGATTTAGAAAAACATTTTTAATAGTTCTTCATCTCTTTGACAAGTTAGAAGGGTCTAGATTTTCAGAAAGTTGTGAGTCCTGTTCAAAACTCTAGGTTTGCATTGTTTTCTAGATAAATGTAACACTGCCCATAAATCTTACTTAATTTTTGGATTTTTTAATCTAAAATTGCCTTTAAATAACAGGAAATTTGGTAAAAGCTTTTCTCAAGGTATGCAACAATTATGCTGTCAAATCTTGGCTGAAATCTGAACCCCATATAAGCTTTGACAGAAAGGAAGCACAATAAAGAGGAGCAGGAGGAGTAGGAAGAGAGAAGGAGAAAGAATAGGAGAGAGAGGGGTAGAAGGAGGAGGAGAAGAAGGAGGAGGGAGGAAAGGGATAAGAGAAGGAAGAAGGGAGGAGAGAAACTCACATTAAATAGAGTCTAGTAGCACCCTGATTTTACATTCTGATCAGATCCTATTTGATCAAAACCTGCTTTTTTAGTTTTATTTGCGGTTTATGATGCTAGCTGTGAATCACTGGGATGACCACAGGCACTCCTGTTAAGAATTACAGTGCAAATATATCAAATTGCATTTCGAGTTTTAAGAATTTCCAGTTTGTCAGTTTGCCAACTTTTTCAGTATAGGAGAGGGGAGGAAACAAAATTTCTGCAGAAGTGTTTTTTCTTTCAAAACATGATCCAGATATGCATAGCACCACCAAATTGGCCATTTATACTATTTGAGAAATGCAACTCTACTTTATGTGAAATTCCGAATTGGGTGTTGGAGCAAGATTGAAGAATACTTCGTGTCTTGTCTGTGAATTTTCTGTTGCATCTGACCTGTGCAGCTGTAAATTCAACAAGAATTTTACAATCTTCCTAAATTCGATGTCTCTAAATATTTAATCTTTAGTTCTCAAGAGAGTTGAATATAGTTTGCTAACTCAGACATGAATCCTGAAACATATATAAAACCTATTTTACTGAACTGTTTGATTTGTAGATATTGTATTTTTCCTCATGTATTTCCTGAAGTAATGAGTTAAATACTATGACATGCTGTGGGCATGTCACATTCTGATTAAGTGACTCATGTGTTGGCAGTGACCACATAAACAGAGCTACTGTATCTGAAGCTAATGGTTAGCTAGTTAACTTATTGACAGCTCAATATGAAAGTTAAAGAAATTCAAAACAAAGAACATTAGATAGGATTTGGTTTATGGATCTTTGAATTTTGTTATGAGATTTTTATTACAGTAGAATATAAAAACTAAAGTTGAAAATCACCATATGCTGTATTTTGGGGTTTTATCTCCTCCTCCAAGTCTATCTTTTTATTTTTTTTTTATTTCTGGATTTCCTAAATTGTAGCTTCCTCCAGGATATTAAAGTGTATTTGTTAATTTTTTTCAACATAATGCACAGAGAAGAGTCTTATTGCCAGGCACATTCCAACATGATTAAGCTAATGGAACTGAATATTAAACAATCACTATTATCCAAAGAACTTTAATGAAAAATAAGTTAACATTGACGATTTTGAATAATTTCTCTTAAGATATTTGAAATGAGTTAGTAGAAAACATACTGGCTTTCCAGTCTAGTTGACTAGTATCTGAACCTTATCTCTGACAGTTACAAACTGTATGATATTAAGAAAGTACTTTAATTTGTTTGAGCCACAGTTTCTTGTTTATAAGTGGGTAGAGAACTAATCAAATCTATAGGATTTTTAAAGATTAATAAATGTGTTAATATATGTAATTTTCCTTGTATCATCTTTTACAACAGATAGGTGCTCAATTTATAGTAGCTATTGTTAATTTCATTAGACAAATAAACTAATGAAAATAAAGCAAGCAAACCTATACATATTAGATGGATCAATATAAACAGGTATTTTAGTAAATTTAAAAAGTAATGAACATCATATAATGACTTGGTTGTGTTATTTCATATTTTTATTGCCTCTTATGAGTATTTTGACAATATCGGGAAGACTAAATTCATCTAAATGCTCAAAAAATTTTAATAAATAAATATATATATGTATTTGTCTCAATTTGACTTAAAAGCAAAAGATTGAGATCCCCATGTTTGGTTTGACTTTATCATAAACTTATTCTTTTAAGGATCTTTGGGGAAGTTTTGTAAAGTTCTGTTTACAGTTATTTAAATTTGGGCATTAATATTTTTAAAAAGCAAGATGTCAGAATTTTCTATTCTTAGTACAGTACAGTGAGAATTAAAAAATATATATTTTGGTATAATTTCAAGTTGACAGAGAAATTGTCAGAATAGTACAAAGAACTCCCATATGTTCTTTACCCAGATTTACTAATTGTGAACATTTTTGCTCCATTTGCTGTATCATTTGCTTTCTTTCACAATGTATTCTAAAAAATCTTTTGAAAGAAGTCACAGGTATCATACTCCCTTATTCCCAAATATGCCAGTATTTGTTTACTAAGAACTAGGACATTTTCTTGCATAGACAGAGTGAAATGACCAAAATCAGAAAATATAAAGTTGGTACATACAATAGTATTACCTCATCCACAGATCATAGTCAAACTTTTTCATTTATCCCAATAAGGTCCTATAGAGCTAGCTGCTTTTTTTCTAGTCTTAAGATTTAATCCAGGACTATGAATTGCATTTAGTGCTCATGTCTCTTGAGTGTCCTTTAATTGGAATACTTCCTCAGTCTTCTTTTCTCTTGCATAACTTTGACAGTCGTGAAGAGTATCTGTTATTTTGAAGAATGCCTCACAATTTGGCTTTGCGTGATGTTTTCTCATTACTAGATTCAGGTTATACATGTTAGAAATAGCAAAGACGTGATGCTGTGTTCTCTGTACATTACATCAGGTGGCACATGATGTTGGTTTGTCCCATTATTGGTGATGTTAGCTGTAATTGCTTGGTTAAATGGTTCTGCTAGGTTTCTCTACTGTAAAGTTACACGTTTCCCCTTTTTAATTAGTTAGTAATTTGTGAAGAGATACTTTGAGGCTATGTAAATATTTTTTACTCCTCAGACTTTCCCCTACTAGTTTTAGCATGCATTAATTTTTGCCTAAAACAATTTTAATTATAATTGCTGCAAAATGGTGATTTTCTTATTCTACCATTTTTTCCACAATTATTAATTGACATTTTACCAAAAGGTATAGCATTTCCTTCTCTTTATTTATATTTTAATTCATTTATTTATAGGAGTTTGGGTTCATGGGTTAAGGTAGTCAATGGTTAATAATCTGTTATCATGATCTTTATTAAGACTTTTTCAGTATTTTCACATGTAGGATGAACTCTCTTTCTGGGGGTGATTTTAGCTTAGTCATATGCCTTTGGTTCCCCTCTTCACTTTTTTGTGCATTTTTCTAGAGCCCCTTTGCTTTCTGTAAATGATTACACAGGGGCATCAGAAGTTAGCTCTGCTGGAATTTGGTGCTTATTTTTTCTACTTACAGTTAATTTACAGCTTATAATGTTTTCCTGTTTTCTAGTTACGCCAAAGGTGTGAGTTTTAGGTGAATTTCTTTGCTCTTGTTGTTTAGAGGTTGTTTGAAGAAATTAAGATTTTGGCAGCTGCCATTACCTTGACTGCCCTGGACTCTTGGATGCAATGACTTTTTTTTTCTTTATTTTTAAAGCAGCTTTTGATTACATAAATACTATATTGAAAATATAAGGGATTACCATTTACCTCCCTTCCCCTCCCCCACTTTCCTCCATTAAGAACATCTTTCATTAGTGTTGTGCATTTGTTACAACTGATGAACACATATTGAAGCATTGATACTAAGCATAGTCTGTGGTTTATATTATGGTTTACACTTTGCTCCACACAATATTATAGGTTTTGACAAAATGTATGTCTTGTATTCATCATTGCAATGTCATGCAGAACAATTCCCATGTCCCAAAAATGCTCCATGTTACACCTATTCTTCCCTCTCCCTCCTCTCAAAACCTCTGGTGAGCACTGTCTTTATATCAGTGTTACAAGTTCTTCCATTACTAGAATAATAATAAGTCTACTCTAGTTCATAGTTGTATTCCCACCTCATGTTTGTTTGTTCCTCAATCTTGAGGATTTGGGGATGGTGATGCCCACTCTGCTTCTGATGAGAGGGGGTTTAGATCCCATGGGGCACATGGATGAAACTGTTTGATGCAAAGACTTTTAACAGCTGGCATTATAATTCTTTTGAGGGGAGAAATTGTCTTTGTAAAATACCATGAGAACCTATTTTTCAGTAGAACCGAAAACCTAAGAGTATGGATTATTAAATAATAAAAAGAGAGCTAATTGTCTCTTAAAATGATGAACAGATATTAGGAAAAAAGTGGTGAAAAGAGAGGATAAAGGAACAGAAAAATAACTGAGTAGCATGGCAGATGCTCATGGAGGAAAATGTACAGTAAGAAATTATTGAAGACAGATCAAAGAAATTTTGAGAATGAGAATGTGTAATAATACATTTAAATTTTTTGAAGCCATGTAAGTAAAATTCGCTGTCATCTCAATATAAGTTAAGCAAATTACATACACAAATAATATGGGTGAGTGGTTTGTATTGGTATTCAAAGAAAAGATGTTGCTTTTCATGTCTTGGTTTTAACAGAGCAGGAGGCAGGAGAATTATGTGGAACTGGAGGCCAATGACATCAGCAGTTCAGTGGGGGCAGGCAGGCAGAACCAGAGTATCCATAAGGATGCCAACCTTCAGTTAATTCTCAGAAATTCTGGTGAAGGCACTAGATTTCCCACAGAAAGTGGGATAGAGTGCTTGAAATAATTTTGTCTGACTTTCAATGGTCAGGATGCCCTTAGTAAATATATTTGTCCTATTAATATTATTAAAGATTTCTGCCTTTTGAAAAGATAAGAAATCCATACTAATATATTTAGGATTCATTTTGTAAGCATAGTTTGGTCTTAACATGTATCATTCATCCAAGAGACTTGTCCTTATTAATGTGAATATTTTGATTTATTAAACTTGTCTCTCTAAGCAAGCTAATTCTATTGTGCAATAAATACTTGACTCCTACTATTCTCACAAGATCTGAGGAAGAAATAAGAATTATATATAAGCTGTGAAACAGGTTCAGTAAGGAGCAGACCTGTATTATGTACAGGAGTTACACGGAGAAGGAGACACTAGAAAATGTTAACACGTAGGCCACAGACTGGGTCATCTTCATTCTGTTATGAAGACCTACTGATGATTATCACACTCAGGAGAGGAAAGATAGAGACTGGTAAAGGGCAATCTGATCTAGGAGGCATCACTATTACCACATTTGCCATTAGCCACATCTATTACAAAGGGTGCACCTTATTTCTTTCAAGGATAGGAGAAAAAAGTATGAGTGATTGGTGCCAGACTCTTCTTTTCTATTTTTCCTCTCTGTCGACCTAAATAATTGGCTCTTATTTTTCCTTTGCGTGGTTGAACCATGCAAATAGGCTAGAGAGATGTGAAATAGGATATGCATTTCAGCCCAGAAGCTGTTCTGCAATTGGGCCAAACAATATTTGTAAAGAAACATATGTATGTAGTGGGACAGCCATGGAAATTATCATTTGTTCATCAGAATCAGCCAAATGCATAAATGACTTATGTGGTATCAATACAAGTATGTTTGTATATATATGTATGAGAGTGTGAATATAAAATATAAATATCATCTTTGTTAACTCTCATTGTCTCCACTCTTTCCCCTGACCTTTCTCCCTACCATCACATGGTAGTTTAGTTTCATGGAAATACTATCAGTTAAGCACAGCTTAACATTAGTTATTGGTAATCTTGATCAAATTTTGCACAATTTCCTCATCTGTAAAATCAAGTGAGTAAAGGACTTGATCATAGAGATCAGATTTTGCTTAAGGTCAGAAATATGAGTCAATCCATTGAATTAAAATACAAGAGCAAGGCTTTGCCTCTAGAGAAGAAGTATACTGGTATTCTTTATGAAAGTCAAGTGGAAAGAATTAGGTCCCATTTTTTCCACTTGTTAACATTGCAAAGTCAGACAAATCATTTAACATCTAAGCCTTAGTTTCTTTTTCTATAAAATGGTGAGAGAGGAGGTAATAATACATCTGTTATAGTTTGAAATTCTTTTATGAATCCCAAAAAGAGAAAGATTATGTTTTTGAACTCATCCATTCCTGTGGGTGTGAGACCCTTTTGATTGGACTATGTCAGTCGGGTGTGACTCAGGGTGAGTCTCAGCACTCTTGTCGGGTCTGATATAAACAGAGACACAGAGAGAAAAGGAGCTGCCATATTTGATCCTGCAATGGGAGAAAAAGGACCCCAGGTTTGCTCACAGCTGAGCTCAAGGTGAGAAGCCCTGAGAGACTCAAAGCGCTGAGGTCCAGGGAGTGATGAGCCATATGCCACTCAGGAAGAAAGTGGAGCAGTCGAGACTGAAAGAGGAGGCTGGAAAGAGACAAGCCCTATGCCTGGTTGCCCACATCTGAGCTCCAGGAGATGGTAGATTCTGGAGGGAAAGGCAGAGACCTCGGCAGAGATCAGTGGCCATCTTTGGCATGTAGCAGGACCCCAGAATCAACAGTAGCTGACTTTGGTGAGAAAGCATCTCTGATGGTGCCTTGATTTGGACATTTCATGGCCTCAGAACTATAAGCTTTTACCTTAAATAAATTCCTTGTGTAAAAGCCAACACATATCTGGTACTTTGCATCAGCAGCCTTCTGGCATACTAAGACAACATCCTTAAGGGGTTGGTGAGAAGATTAGATGAGATAAAGCCTGTAAAGCATCTACTACAAATATGTTATCATGTTATTCTTTGTTGGCTCAAGCTGGAACTCTGATCATCAGACCTGCAAATCAAGTAGGATATCAGTAGGTTACACACCTCTTTTATTTCCAGAAACCACATAATCATTTAACCAAAAAATTCAATAGCCACCAAATGCTAGCCTTGCTGCCTCACCTGGTAATTATGCACATTTTGTTTCTGTCAGTCAAACTGCCATTGACTGGCCTTTGCCACTTTGGGATTCTTCCATTCCTACTGAAGTGATGGCTCCAATTCCAGTTGTAGGATCTCCCACCAGTCTTCCTGGCTTTTGCAGATACAAGAAGTGTTTTTCTTCAGAGGTGCAGGTGCTCCCCTCACCAATATTTGCTTCAAACACTGTGGAGAAGGGACTGTCCTCTGGGCTTTTCTAGGGTTAGAGGTGGGTGAGCAGGTTACACACATCAGAAATCTTCTGTAGCATTTTAATCTCACCAGGTCTTTGCCTATCTTCATCTAATTTATATACAAAAATATTTAGTATCACAACTTGATTTATATGGGTTTTATTTTGTGAGCCAAGCCAACCATTAGGGCCACTCCCAGTTGCTGGAACTAGCATATTAAATGCACTTCTGTGGATATATTTAAATCCATGTTCAAATTCCTCTTTCATGGTCAGCATTCTCAGAATTAATTTCTGCATCTATTCCGAAGATTTATGTACATGTGAATTAGCAAAGTCCTGTGACACTTTGTGTGTAATCCTTTCCTTCCCAGATTGGCATTCTGGGGCATACATATATATGTTCAAAACATGTTTATGGCTGCAACATTTTACCTTTCCACCAACCAAGTACAAGTGTTCCTACTTCTCACATCCTCTCCAACACCTGTTATTTTCTGTTTGTTTCCCCTTTCAAAATAATTTTCATACAATGGATGTAAATATCTATAAATAAAAAAAGTGGTTCTTCTGACCTACTGTGTGTCATGGGAGAACATCACTGTATGAAAACAATGAGAAAAGTGTGACTTCAGGTGGAACTGGACTATTTAAAATTGAGTTTCCAGAAAAACTAGGCACTGATTTCTAGAAGAAAAGTCACTCCTGACTGTAGTGATTTGTTGAGCCAATATGGCTGGTGAACCTTTTTACTAGTGTAAAGTAGCCTAGTGCAGGCCTCTCTAGCTTCAGCTTCAGCTGAAATCTAGTGTGCCCAGTCATATTGCATGGTACTGTCACAGCCACGATGAAAGCCAGCTTGTTTCCATTCTCCAGCTGTGGACGGCCACCCCAATTTCATTTCACTAGTCTGTTTCCTTCCATTCTGCAACTTTCTAGAATTAGACAAGGTACTCTGCTTCTTACCCACATAAACTACTCTTAAAGTTGATTAGAAAAACTTTTGTTAAAAAACAACAATGCACCAGTTACCTCCTTAAGGCTGCTTCCACCGTGCCCCACTCCTGGAGGCACGCCAGGGGCTGGTCTCCATGGGACACAGCTGTAGGTGGGTAGCTAGCAGGCAGCAGTCCCAAGCCTGGAGGAGGGTGTGGTGGAGCTGTGTGAGTGGGGGTAGGGGGGAAGTTGGGGTTGTAGGTGGGTGGAGGTGGGGGTAGCCAGGAGTGGGACAGGGAATGTTGAGTGTTGCTGGGGAGGAGGCTGCTGTCAGGGGCGCAGGTGGTGGAGGTGCGTTGGGGGGTAGGCGTAGGGGTGGTAGGGCAGGTGCCTGGGTGGGCTGTAAGCCGGGGAGCGAGGCACCATAGATGGGACCTTTGGTCTTCATCAGGGGCTGCAGCTTCTGGTAGCCCTCTCTGGACGTGCAGGAGCTGGTGGTGGACATTCCTGTCGCGTAAACGGAGGGGTCAGAGATGGATTGGTAAATGGTGGGGGCCAGTGAGGGATTGCCGGTGGCTGATGCACTGGGGCCGGGTGGGCTGAGGTGGGGCCTGGGCTTTGGGAGGTCGTCAGTATCCCTGGGGCCCTGTGGCTCAGGCTCCCCTAAGGCAGCTGCGAGGGGATGCTTCCGTCTGGAGCTGCGTGGGCCAGAGGCATTGGTGGGTGAGTATCTCGATTTTGGGGATTTGCTGCTTTGCTGTCTTCTTTGGGAGAAACAACCACGGAGTGTTGAACCAGCCTGGGAGGACTGGGCTGCAGAAACGGTTTCTGTGATTGGTGGACACTTGCTGCTGCTGCTGGGCTGGCTGCTGGGAGTCCTGTGAGGGTTGGGAGGCCTCGGGGTCTTGGGACTGTTGTGATTGCGGTACTTGTGGCACCTGTGGGGTGGGCAGCAGAGACAGCGGCAGCTGGAGGTGATGTCATTTACAAATGTCCACACCATCTGAATCAACTTTTGAATTTTGTTTTTATCACCTCTGAGTTGTTTTGCATACTTGATTAGGAATTGGTAAGGATGTCATACCAGGAAATCAAACTTTATGGTTTGTAGTAAGATTCTCTCCAAAACCATTACTTCTCCTTTCGGGTTATCTCCAAACTGGCCAAATTGTACATCATTTAACAAACTACAATCTGTTTTGATATCTTTACTGTTTTTTTCTTTTTCTTTTTTCCTACTTTCCCAGCCTTAAAGAGACAACAAGCTCCTGTCGCATATCTTGGGAATTGCTTGAAGGAATGAAACATATAGAAGCGATGAAAATAAATTATTCCGTTTGCCAGAGTATCACTGTATACCCCAAACGTGTGCCCACATCAAAGATGAACTGAACTCCTTCTTGGAGCTGGCAGGCCTCAATGGCTGGATCAAGTCCTTCTATTTGCCAGGGTATGTGAGCCAAGTCTTTCTTATTCCAGTACCAGCATTGTTTTGTGTGGTCCACGTTTGCTGAAGCTACTTAAGGGCTTGAATTTTCTTTATTCACCTTCATTTATTGAAGTAGACTTGCTCTTTCCAGAAGGTTCTCTGAAAATGTTAGAATCCTCTTACCTCGGGCAAATCCCTTAGCATCATCCCTACTTGCTGACTGCAGCTATTTTGGATGTGGAATGGCTGATTTCCTGTTTTATAATAGTAGCCTTTACAGTGGCTGTGAGATGGTATCTCATTGTGGTTTTGGTTTGCATTTCCCTAATGAGTAATGATATTGAGCATCTTTGAAAGAATTTATTGGCCATTTCTATATTTCTTTGGAGAAATGTCTATTCAAGTCGTTTGGCCATATATAGAATTGAGTTGTCTTTTTGTTGATGAGTTGCAGGAGTTCTTTATATATACTGGCTATTAAACTCTTGTCAGAGATATGATTTTTAAATATTTGTGCCTATTATGTAGTTTATCTTTTTACTTTCTTGATAAAATCCTCTGATGCACAAAAGTTTTTAATTTTGAAAAAAGGTTCTATTTATCTCTTTTTCCTTTTATTGCTTGAGCTTTTGGTATAAAGTCTAAGAAACCACTGACTAATGACAAGGTCCTGAGGATGCATCCCTATGTTTTCTTCTATAAGTTTCATAGTTTTGGCTCTTATATTTAAATATTTGATCTATTTTGAGTTAATTTTTGTGTATGGTGTGAGGTAGGAGACCACATTCATTCTTTTGCATATAATTTTCCCAGCACCATTTGTTGAAGCGACTCTTCTTTCTCCTTTGAATAGACTTGGGACCCTTATAAAAAATCAATTGGTCATAGATATGAGGTTTTTTCTGGACCCTCAGTTTGATTCCATTGGTCCATATGTCTGTCCTTGTGCCAATATCTTGCCATTTTGATTACTGTAGTTTTGTAATAAGTTTTAAAAATGGGAAGTGTGAGTCTTTCAACTTTGTTCATTTTCAAGTTGTTTTTGGCTATTTGAGGCCCATTATGCTTCCATATAAATTTTTTGTTTGTTTAAAGCAAAAAGCTCCTTTCCAAATATAGGCAGATACCCACATTAACAGTTCCCTTTAGAATAGTAGAGACAGGTGTAGCAGTTTGATATTATTGCTGAATTCCAAAAAGAAATATTGGATTATGTTTTTAAACTCGTCTTTTCCTTTGGGTGTATTAGAATGTATTGGATTCAGAGGTTTTACTTTTACTTGATTAAATAATGATTAAGACTTTGATTGGGCCACGTCAGTAGGACGTTGCATCCCCGCCTCCTTGGTGGATGGGGACTCACAGAGAAACTGTACAGCAGAGGAGTTTGGAGTTTTTGAGCTGGAGACCTGGGAAGTAAGCACACAGAGGAGCTTGGTGGTGAGGAAAGAGAAAATGCCCCGGGAGGGGAACAAGCTGTTCGCCTGATAATCTACGGCTGGCTTTGTGGAGATAGCAGAGGAGCTGAGACCAGAGAGAAGCAAGCCCCAGGAAGAAAGGCCCAGGAAGCCTGAACCCTCACAGACGTTGGCAGCCATTTTGCTCCAACATGTGGCAATAGAATCTGGTGAGGGAAGTAACTTATGCTTTATGGCTTGGTAACTGTAAGCTTCTACCCCAAATAAATACCCTTTATAAAAGCCAACAAATTTCTGGTATTTTGCCTCAGCACCCCTTTGGCTGACTAATACAACAGGATAACATTTTCAAAAAGTTCTTCAATAAATTCCAAGAGAGAGAATAAAGTGCAAAGAAAAGACAAGAAACATAAAAATAACCAAGCTTTCAAAGTGCAGTTTTCTTATCCCACAATAACTACTTTCCAAGCTCACAGACTATATTTCAGTCATCATTCTGTCTTGTTCTAACCCCAAAGGTTTAGTACAACTTTTCGGGCAACATGCTGTGATTCCTGCACTTTTAACTCTAGGTGAACATTCCATCTTATTTTCAAATGAAAAAAAAAAAAAAATGGTTTTAAGCCATTTCAAATTCTTCCCTGAATCCAATAAAAAAAAAAGACAAAATTCAGGTAATGGAGTATTTCCTCTCTTTCTGATTTTTGTTGTGATGGATAGCAATTATTGAAAGCTAATTGAAAAGCCTTTGTGACTTACCAAATAAAAGAATCTGCCATTCAAATATAGTGCTTTTTCATATTCCCAGGCTTTCTGTTACTACTCCCACTGGACTATGGAATGCTCTTATCTAAGCCCAATATTCTCTCTCCATCTCTATGTGATCTGTACTCAAGAACCAAATAGGAGGGGCACATAAAGTAATACAGGAGGATTTCCTCTTTAATTCTCTCCTTCAAATTCAGCTCAGAATTTACTTCTCTGAATTTTCTTCCTCTGTCCATTAATTCTTTACAATTTTGACCATTCCATATACATTTAATGACTGCCTTTACCATTTCTGCAAAGAAGGCTGTTGGAATTTTTATTTGGATTGCGTTGAATCTATAAATCACTTTGGGTAGAATTGACATCTTAACAATATTTTGTCTTCTTCTAATCTGGGAACATAGGATATCCTTCCATTTTCTTAGGTCTTTTTAAATTTCTTTCAGTAATGTTTTGTAGTTTTTTGTGCATAAATTTTCTGCATACTCAGTTAAATTTATTCCTAGATATTTGATTCTTTTAGTTACTATTGTAAATGGAATTCTTAAAAAGTTCCTTTTCAGACAGTTTGTTATTAGTGTGTAGAAACACTACTGATTTTTTGTATGTTGATTTGTACACTGCCATGCAGAAAAATCCATTTATTAATTCTGATCACTTTGTTGTGGATTTTTCAGGATTTCCTTTATATAGGATCATGCCATCTACAAATAGGGACAGTTTTACTTCTTTGTTCCCAATTTGGATGCCTTTTATTTCTTTTTCTTGCTTAATTGTTCTGGCTAGAACTTCCAGTACATGTTGAATAACAATGGTGATAGTGGATATATTTGTCTTGTTCCTCATCTTAGAGGGAAAGCTTTCAGCCTTTCACCACTGAGTATGATGTTAGCTTTGGGTTTTTCATATATTCCCTTTATCAAGTTGAGGAAACTTCCTTCTATTCCTAGTTATCTGAGTGTTTTAATCAAGAAAAGGTCCTGGATTTTGTCAAATGTCTTTCTTGCATCATTTGAGATGACCAAGTGGTTTTTGTCCTTCATTTTCTTAATATGGCATATTATTTTAAGTGATTTTCTTATGTCATCCACCTTTGCATACCTGGTATAAATTCCACTTGATCATGGTGTATAATTTTTTTAATGTGCTATTGGATTTGATTTACTAGTGTTTTTGCTGAGACTTTTTGCATCCTCAACACAGGAATCTTGGTCTGTAATATTCTTTTCTTGTGATATTTTTATCTGGCTTTCGGGTTCGTGTGATGCTGGCTTTATAGAATGTTAGGAAGTGTTCCCAAATTTTCAATTTTTTGGAAGAGTTTGTGCAAGATTGGTGTTAATTCTTCCTGGAATGTTTGGTAAAATTCAACAGTGAAACTATCTGGTTCTGGACTTCTCTTTGTTGGAAAGTTTTTGATTAGTGATTCCATCTTTTTACTTGTTATTGGCCTGTTGGGATCTTCTATTTCTTCTTGAGTCAGTGTGGGTAGATTTTATGTTTCTAGGAATTCGTCCATTGCATCTGGCACACAATTTTTCACACTAGCTCTTTATAATCCTTTTATTATTGTAGTGTTGGAAGTAATATTTCTTCTTTTATTCCTGATTTTAATTATTTGTGTTCTTCCCCTGCCCCCTTTTTTTTGTCAGTCTAGTTAAAGGATTGCTGGTTTTATTGATCTTTTTTTAAAAAAACAACTTTTGGTTTTGTTGATTTTCTCTCTCTCTCTCTTTTTTTAGTTCTCTTTCATTTTTATCTACTCTAAACTTTGTTATTGCCTTCCTTCTGCTCACTTTGGGTATAGTTTACTCCTCTTTTTCTAAATTCTTCTGTTATGAGATGAGGTCTCTGATATGAGCTCTTTCTCCTTTTTTAATGTAATTATTTAGAGCTATAAATTTCCCTTTCAGACTTGTCTTGATTGTATCCCATACAGTTTTGTATGTTGTGCTTTCATTTTCATTCACCAGAAGATTTTCCCTTGTGATTTTTTCTTTAACCCATTGGTTGTTTAAAAGTGCATTAATTTCCCTATATTTGTTAGTTTCCAGTTCTCCCTCTGTTATTGATTTCTAGCTTTGTTCCATTGTGATCTGAAATTCATTGTATGTATTCAAACTTTTAAAATTTATTGAGACTTTTTCTGTCACCTAACATATAGTATATCTGGAGAATGATCTATGTGTACTAGGGAAGAATGTGTATTCTGCTTTTTTATAAAACTTCACCATTATTGGTTCTATCCATTATTGAAAGTGGTGTATTGAAGTGACCTACTATTAATGTAGAACCATCTTATTGAAAGTGGTTTATTGTAATGTCCTTCTATTAATGTAGAATCATCTATTTCTCCTTCAATTCTGTCAATATTTGCTTCATATATTTTGGGGCTCTGCTGTTAGGTACATATATATTTTTAATTGTTATATGTGTTTTGTTGAATTGAATCCTTTATCCATCCATATTATATATGTATATAAAGACCTTCTTTGTCCCTTGTGACAGTTTTTTTTTCCCCCAAATATTTTATTTATTTATTTATTTCTCCCCACCCCCTTATTGTTTGTACTTGCTTTGTGCTGTCTTTAGGAGGCACTGGGAACTGAACCCAGGACCTCTGATGTGGGAGGGTAGTGCCTAATCGCTTGAGCCACCTCCATTCCCTGCTTTGTTGTGTCTCTCATTATGTTTTTTTCTTTCTGTGTCTCTTGTTGCATCATCTTGTTGCATCAGCTTGCCACACCTGCCTGTTGTGTCAGCTAGCTGTCTTGCTCGTTTTCTTTAGGAGGCACTGGGAACCTCTGCTCCCTGATTTGTTGTGTCTCTCATTATGTTTTTCTTCTTGTGTCTCTTGTTGCATCTTCTTGTTGTGTCAGCTTGCCACACCTGCCTGTCAACCAGCTTGCTGTCTTCTTTAGGAGGCACTGGGAATCGAACCACAAGCCTCCCATATGGTAAGTGGGAGCTCATTTGCCTGAGCCATATCTGCTTCCTCCTTGTGACAGTTTTTTTTTTTTTAAACTTAAAGTCTACTTTGTATTATATTGGTATAACTATCTCAGCTCTCTTTTAGTTGCTATTTACATGGAATATTTTTTCTATCCATTTACTTACACCTTTCTCGTGACTTTGAATTTAAGGTGAATCTCCTGTAAACAGCATATAGTTGGGTCATACTTTAAAAAAAATCTATTCTACCAATCTCTGCCTTTTGATGGAGCGTTTAATCTATTTACATTAAAGTAACTGCTTTGAAGCACAGGTATAAAATGGCAGAATAGGAATTTTTACAAACCTAGAACAATGAAAGAGCTGTTTTCTAGCTTGCTAGGCTGCCAAAAGCAATATACCAGAAATTGGTTGACTTTTAACAATGGGAATTTATTAGCTTACACACTTACATTTCTGAGACCATGACAATGTCAAAATCAAGGCATCATCACTGGCTGCCAGTGATCCTGTCCTCCTCTTCCACATGACAAGGCACATGGCAGTGTCTGCTGGTCTCTCCCTTCTCATCTGGGTTTTGTTGCTTACAGCTTCTTGCTCCTGTGGCTTTCTCTCTGTCAGAATTTTATGCTCTTATAAAGGACCTCGATTAACACCCACCCTGAATGAGGTGGTTCACATCTTAACTGAAGATCTTACTTACCAAAAGATGCTACTTACAATAGATTTACACCCAAAGGAATAGGTTAACTTTAAGAACATACTTTTCTGGGGTATATACAGCTTCAAACCATCACAAGCTGTTAAAGTGATTGGAACAGAATGGATCTTTAGAATAACTATAGGTGTGCCAGAGGAAATGAGAGGCTGCTGAGATTTCAGCTTTTTTAAGTGTTGGAAATTGAATCCTGTCCCTCATAAAAGGCATATTCATGTCCCAATCCTTGATCCTGTGTGTGTGAATCCATTTGTAAACAGGACCTTTAGAGATTATTCATTAAAGTGTGCCCAAACTGTATGAGAGTGGGCCTTAATCCAATATAGCTGAAGTCCTTATAAGCAAAGGAAATTGTATACAGAGAGGAAAGCCACAGGGAACAGCCAGAGGCTAGAAGTCAACAGAACCCAGAAGAGAAAGAAGAACCTGCCATGTGCATTGCCATGTGTGGAAGCTTGAAATCCTTTTATGACTCCCAAAAAGAGAACTAATGCATTCCTGTGAGTGTGAGATTGTTTTGACTGGATTTCATCAGTGAGGCATGACTCAAGTTAAGTCTTCCCCTTCTTGATGGGTCTGATATAAATGGGAACACAGAGAAAGGCAGACCAGGAAAAAGGGAGCTGCCAGTTTTGGTCCATCCATGTGAGAGAGGACCAGGAGATCACAGATTGCTTAATCACAAAACCCCCAAGAGCCTGGGCCATTGGAGTGGCTCAAGAGGAGACAAGCCCTATGTCAGGTTTGTCTACAGCTGCAGAAAGGCAAAGACCTTGGCAGAGGTTGGCAGTCATCTTGCTTTACCACATGGCAGCTGATTCTGGTTAGAAAGCCCCTCTTATAGTGCCTTGAGTTGGACTTTCTATGGTCTTGAAACTGTAAGCTTTTATCTCAAATAAATCCCCTTTATAAAAGCCAACCCATTTCTGTTACTTTGCATCAGGTAGCCCTTTGGTAAACTAAGACACCATGTGATGGAAATGAATGGAACTCCAAAGTTTGCTGGCCAGCTAGAAAATACAGAGCCCAGGAGAAAGTAAGATTTCTAGCTTCTGAAACTATGAGCCAATACATTCCAGTAGTATGGTATTCATTTCCACGGTTGAGAAACTAAAGCAAGTAAAAGCATGAACAAATTCAGACCTCCCAATGCTGAGCCCCCATTGCTCAGCCTTGCAGTAGTTGCTGTGGAAATGGCTGTCTCTGTGGTAATGCAATGCAGAGTTTATTTTTTTTTTTTTATTTTATTTTTTTTTCACTTTATTTTTTTTTTTTTTT
>JAQZBX010005301.1:0-49867 GCA_029593785.1 Cabassous unicinctus
TTAAAAAAAAAAAAAGAGGAGCTGGCAAAAGTACCTGAGAAGAAGCAGACAAAGAAGTAGGAGGAATATCAGGAGAACATGGGCTATAGATACTAAGAGAAGAACATGTAGCAAACAAGAAAGAATGACCATATTTGTCTAATGCTCCTGTGGTATTTAAAAGATAAGTCATAGGGAAAAACCTGTCTTCTGAATTTGGAAATAAGGAATTATTAGAGGCTTAGGCAAAAGCTATTTCAGTAGAAGACTGGCATAATTTGAAGAGTGAATGGGATAAGTATAAACAAAGGTATCACACAGAGTGTGCAGAAAACAATTTCAGGAAGCCTAGCTGAGAAAGAGAGAAAGGAAAGCACAGTGATCACTGGAGGGAGAGGTGAGGTAGAGAGAGGCTTTCTCAAAGATGGGAGCATAGAGTATGTGAAGCAAAAGAAGTACTGTCATAGAAAGGAGAGCCCCGAAGACGAGAGCAGTGGGAAAGGAGATGTGACCAAGTCCCGGAAAAGAGGAGAATGGTTGTGCAATAGAGGGGAATTGGCATTTGGTAAGAGGAGCCACACATCTTCCATTTAAGCTGCAAGGAAGGAGAAGATAGACAGGGGCATATATAGATAGAGTGATTGGGGAATAAGGGCATACTCCTCTGATGTCTCCTATTTACTTAATGAAATATCAAGTGACATTATCTAGGAGGGAGGTGGGTGTAGAGTGGAAAGTTGAGGAAAGTAGAGAAGATGTGGACTAGTCCTAATGAAAGGGAATAGTGCACTCACTAAAGAAGCTCAGTGAGAGTGTTGGCAAATGTCATGTGACACTTTATTCATCAGTGGTCATTCATTTCTAGTGACACCAAACTTTAAGCAGCATGACGTTCTCCAACACTGTTCATCATGAGAGCAAGCAGAGAGAATATAGCTGGATGGGATCATCGCGTACCATTCTCCCAAGGAAGGTGTAATGGTGGGGGCATGGAGGCAGGTAATAGAGATGAGGGTGCTGCAGAGGAGGAGCTAAAATTATAGAACGTAAAAATCTAAGGAAGGCAGCTCACGAAGGAGAAGGCTCACAGCTAGAGAGAGTGCGTGGGATTGGAAGTTTGGAGAGGATGAGGTTAAAGGCAATGTTGGAGGGGGATGGCTGATCAGGAGATTTTGGAAGAGTGAAGTACTGGCTGGTTAGAAGGTGGGACATTTGGATGTAATTTTGAAGGCATATTTCCAGTAGTGATAAGATCAGCATGTGACCCTTAAAACTTGGTGACTGAAAAGATTAGACAGGTTCCTCAAGATGAGGACAGAGAACCAACAGGCCTGAGTTTTAGATGGAATTGAAGTTGAGAAGTTGATGATATTTAAGGTAGAGAGAAAGACAATGACCAACAAAAGCTTTCAGAAAAGGCAAGGAAGTGAAAGTTGGATGTTTCACAACTATTTCAAGAAGAGAGCAAGGAAAGCAAATGTGCTGCTCACGGATCGGGAGCTTCAAGGGAGACAACGGCATGACTCAGGAGGCTGGTGTAGGGAAGGAACGGGGGGACATGGAGTATTACACTAACTAAAAAGGGAATAAGAGTACTGCGGATAATGGAGATGAGAGGTTTGGACTTCTGCTAGTGCTGAGGCAGACAGGGAAACGAGGCAGGTTGGGATTAGTTCTGAGGGTGTCGTGGAAGGAAATGCTCCCTGCCCTGAGGTCTAGAGCTCTGGTCCAGAAAGCTTCAAAGAGGAAAACGTCAGCATCCTCACTGACTGCTCTCTCCAATAACGCTCGGAGTCAGCTAGTGATTGTCATCAAATCCACCTCCTAAAACTGCCCAGACGACTACACCACTCCAGATTGTATCAGGACTTGTCTGAAGAAGTCTCCTTATTGGTCACTACCTCTCAACCTGGCTGCCTTTTGCTCCCAGAGTGATCTTTTTAATCATGGCACTCCCTGATTTCAAGCCTTCTAAACTTCTCTCTGGCCCCCAGGATAAAACTCAACCCTGGGCTTCCGAAGCCAGACCTCAGCCTCCATCTCTGCCTTCCCACTCTCTCCACTTCATCTTTGCTTACTACTGTCCAACTATAGTGAATTTCTTTGTGCTCCAATTCTCTTTTTGCTCTGAACTTTTACACATGGTTTTTTCTTGGGGCCCTCTTTACCTGCCCTTCTTTATCTGGCTCACGTTTATGTGTCCTTCAAACATCAGTTGAGACATCATTTCTTCCAATAAACATTACTTGTAGGTGACATGCTCTGTGTATCCATTGCCATAATAATAGTCAGTCTGCATTTCATTCCCTTTTCATCCCTTTTTATCAATAATTACAAAGTGAAAACTTTAAAATTGTTGATGCCTGGAATCTTATTCACCATTGAATGCCCAACCCCTGACATACAACCCAGTGACTTTAGAGGTGCTCAGTTCCTATTTGTTATATTTGTGAACGGATGATGGAATGGGGATGCCGCTGGTAATCTGACAGTGGCATTGGAAATAATACAGATTTGGAGATTGTGCAAATGTAGTTTTAATCTCAGCTTCTTTATTCATATCTGTATGGATTTGGTTAAATTCTAAGCCTTGATATCCTCGTCTACCATAAGAACACAAAACTATATACTCTATAGGGTCATTGTGAAGATTTAATCATATAATGTGTAACTGTAAATTATCCATGAATAATCCATCTTGTAAATAATTTTGTAAAGAATTAGTGTTTAATAAGTAATTCAACAGGGGTGTTTTAGATTCTGTGGCACATTTTCATAAGATCTTTCTCTATCTATTTTCCTCTAAAAAGTTGTTCTTGCTTTTTTGCTTTTGTCAGATTCCCTCTGAATAACCACTTGGAAGAGTTGGAAACAGGAGTCCTGGGTAACGAGAAGTGCATTGTAGGTATAATTTGCTCCAGGGATAGAGAGTCCTGATGCCAAGGAAAATGTATTTAACTTTCTCTCGCTTTTTGAAATAGTTATCACTGAGATTTCTGCTGTCCTTGACATTTAAAGCTAATTTGTTCTTCTAAGCATTATGAAAATGCATCTGGGGCCAGGAAAATGCCAGTAGCATCAATGTCATATTGGAAGACTTAGGACAATGATATGTGACATGTGAAGGCAGACAGGCTCTGCCAGACCAATGATTGGGAAGCCTCTTCCTAATAACTGAGGACACTCAGTCTGGCAGTCCCTCAGGGTTGGTTTCAAGGGCACCATAAAAAAAGGGCAGGGGCAACCAGACAAAAATGGCTTTGGACAGAAAGGGCAGTCCTTCTCAAATGGCAGCATGCACAAAGTGTGGAGCCAGAAGCCCTGGGTTGATGGAGGGAAACAGGGCAGTGGAAGAATGTGAAAAGTTCTGAATCCTCTCCTGAAGATTAGGCATTTACAGTGAGCATTTTTAGGCAGATACAAACCCCACGGGAAGAGCCCACCCATTGGTGGCCAAGGAAAGTATGGGTTGGTAAGAGAGTCTAGAGGTAAATGGGCAACAAGAGCTTGTTTTAATCTAAATATGAGATAGAAAATGGCTGAGTTTGATAGAAGGAGTGGGAATGAGAAAACAGTGTTGGATAGGAGAGTGATAAAGAAAGAATCAACAGGACCTACAAAATGATTAGAGGCCAGGTTTGGAGAAATAAAACCTCCTGGAATGGGAGGATAATTAAAGCAATAAGAGGAAGATCGCAGTCAAGAAGATGTAGCTATACCTGGCACAGGTATACCTGGATGTACCTGGCACTGTATCTAGGAAGATACTGTGAGGCTGACAACTGAAATACAAGAAGCTTACATCTCCTGGGGTTATCACAGAGGCATGTGGGACTATCTGTACAATGTAAGAACATCTAGTCATTTGCTGTAAAATTCAGTCCAACTCTTGTCTGCTTCCAAGAAACTGGCAGGATGAATTCTACACTTTCTCATGGCATCTCCTCACCCAAACTCACTCATGATGGCTACTGAAGTCAATGAACTGAGCCATCTCAGTGATGGCACATAACACCAGACAACACAGAGAGTATCTTGTTTTCCAAGATCTCCTCTTTATTTGTATATATGTTGAAGGCTTGCAGAGTGGGGGGAAAAGATTTAGAAAAAGAAAAGCAAAAAAAGGAAGAAACAAAAAGGTAGCATTTATTGCACTCCCTGCAGCAATGGGTCTATTTTTATATCTGCCACATGGGGCAGAGGGCTTCTGTTGTCATTTCAAACACCGCTTCATTTTAACCAAGGCAGGATTCTACGTGGCAGTGCTGAAATCAGAACGTCTCTCCAGGCAGCCGAGCAGGAAGTCTTCTAATTGCTCTGGGTATCCAAAGTTACAGCAATCATCCCAGCTCTTCCCAGCTGTCTGGGAAAGAGAGATCATTAATTCCCTGAACAGAAAGGGTTGAGGTTTCAAAAATGGGACTAAAAGGTTCTACAAAACAATGATATTGTGATATGATCTGCTCTTGGTAAAAAGGGGCTCAGTTTTGCCATCACAGTACCTTGAATAATCCATTTATTTTTTTTAAAAAAGGAGTGTCCGTAGAGATGGGGACCCAAGAGAGACAAATACAGAAATGTATAAGACCAATATCTTGGGGGCATAGAAAATGGATGCTAAAAATAATACTTGCTGCTTTGCTTTTCATTTATTTCTAGCACATGGCTGGGACTTTAATAATTGTTGGTAAAATGAATGGATTAATAAATTAATTTTCAATGCTATTACCCTGTGGAATGCCTTTCTCCCTCCATGTTTCTTTGATTGGCAAGTTCCTACTCATTTTTTGTATCATATCACAAATTTTCTCTGTCAACCAAGACTGAAAGTATCCCTCCATCATTTCCATTAGCACAGAATTATAGTTCCTGTAGGTACCAACAAACCAGTTGTGTCTTATCTGTTTCCTTGTTTGTCTCTGAACACCTGAAGGTAAAGATTTCTTGGTTTCTCTCTCCTGACTTCCTGGTATAGTTTGGCTTATAGTATGTTCACAACACATATGGGTTGACTGCTGCAGGAGACATTAGGAAGTATCGGCAGAGATTAATGATCAGTGGAATATGGGGAACAGAGGGGAGGGGAAGTTGAAAGATAAATGATCTCTGACCCTCGTGGTTTATTGTCTTGGAATTAGTAAGCAATCCACAAATTCCTTACAAACCTAATATAATCTGACAGTCATGATTTCCTGGAGTAAATCTTTCTGCCACAAAGTTGCAAATAAAAGATAAAAATGTGACTGATGTTTTCTGTATGGTAGTTGCTTTTTTAAAAAATTATTTTTCCGATCGTTTCTAAAGCCAAAGTGTGTGTATGATCTTATGGAGGAGAGCACCTTTTTTGTCAAAATGGGATGGCTAGCACAGAGGAATACCTTCCCAAAAGGGAATCATTCCATGCAGCCAGTTAGATTCTATCCGAGACTTCTCTGTTTCCTCCCAAATCACGAACATTTTGAAGTTTATATGCTCTCTGTTAGATGGATTACCAGCTTCCTTCCATAAAGCAAGTGAAAGAACCAAGTGGCAGATTTTCTTGGCATTTTCACCCTCAGAGAAGTTGGTCATGCTCTTGGTTTCCTCTTTTCCTTCTGAGGGAATGATCCCTAACTCGAAATCTCCAGCCCAACTCTCTCTCTCCACATCTTCAAGTCATTGTGTTCCAAATTATCTTCATCCTCTGGCACTGCATCCACAGGTCTAATACATAACTCAAAATCTCCCTTCACCCTGCAAAACCCACTTCCCATGCAGAGCCCCTATTCCCCAGGTGAGATGCCAGCTCTCTCCCAATTGCCCAAGCTTGAGGCCAGAGCCATCTTGCATCGGAATGGGAGCCTCCTAATAGATTTATTTGCCACCAGTTCCCCCTCCATTACCTCCAAAATTATAGTCCTGAAGGTCCCTTTTTTTCATTGCTATAAATTCCAAAGTCTTCAGCCTGGCTTTCAAAGTCCTCCTCAAATTGGCTTTTAGTTACCACTCCAGGCTTATCTTCTAAAATGTTCTCCAAGAACACTCTACTGAGTCAGTCTGTTTGCTGTTCCCTAGATAGATTCCAACTCTCAGGCTCTATCCTCCTACTTGTCATCCTGGGCTAATTGTCTATATATCTCACTGGTTCTTGCCCCAGTGTGCTGGCTACTCAGGGACTTTGGTAGATGCTTTGGTATGATCCCACTTAAAGCTGGGATGAGTTTTCAATAGCACCTTCACTCTACACTCAGTAGCTCAGAGGGCAACACAACTCCACTCCCAGAGCTCAAGTTGGTTCCCAGGACACAGAGCAGGTACATTACTCAGGTTCTCTGTCTAGAAAAGAAGTTCAGAAAGCAACCAAGTAAGGGCAACCTAATATCATATCTAAAGAATAAAGGTGGTTCATAAGATAAAGAGAGGGTAGCAAATAGTTAGATGAAAGATGAGAGAGACATTTGAGATGTGGTGCACCATCTGGGTGAATTAGTTGATACTTTTTCAGTAGCAAGTGATTGAAAAACCTAACCCAAATCAGCTTGAGCCATAAAAGGGAAGCATTAGCTTGTATAACTTAAACGTTCATGGGTATATTTGACTTCAAGTTTTGCGGAATCCAATTTGCAGATAATGCCCTTCAACATCTTTCTTTCTCCATATAGGTTCTGCTTTTTGCTGTGTTTTCTTAGGCAGGGTTTCTCCTTGTACAAGCAACTCTAAGCTTTCATCCTACAAAATTAGCAACCTCAAAGAAGAGAGTGCCTCTTTCACAATAGTTTCAGCAAGTTTCAGGATCATTCTTCATTGAAAGGGCTTAGGTCCAATGCCCATCCCTAGTCACTGTGGCCAGGGAGAAGAAATACACCACCAGAAAAATCAGGACATTATTAGCAGGAAAAGAGATTGAATGCTGAGTAGGTGAAAAATCCATACTTATACCATAATGGATAAGAAAAGTTCAAGACAAAGAATGTTCTGGAGGCCTGAATCTTGTGGGTTGGGGGTGATTCGGATCACTTACAGAGCCTGTGCTTGGTCTCTCTCATTTACCTTGGTTCATGTGAGAGGAGTCATGGGTGATGGTAGAGTAGAGAAGGTCACTAAGTTCACTTTCCCCATCTTGATAATGTGGAGCACACATGCAACAAATCTGGCAGTAAGTGAAAGTACATCCTACTTAGATCAATGCACAAAAGGAAATCTGTGCATTGAACAAGTAACTGAGGTGACCAATAAAATAATCTATTCCAGTTGAGTTGGAAGATGAGGGAGGGGTGATAATGGTGAGACATGGTTACGGGAAGGATAACTTCAGAGAGGTTTCAAAGGAAGAAAAAAAAAAAAAGAGAACGTTTCCACCTGGGTTATTCAGGTTATTGCAAATTTACCACCAATCCACCTTATGCAAACTGCTTACCATTAAAGAGATAGAAGTTCTTTAGGGAATATCTCCCTTAATCTGGACATGAGCCTTTACAGACCACACTCCAAAGACTCTCCTTGTTCTCTACCAAGAATTAGAGTCCAGGGTTCCTCTGATGGGCTCCTCCTACTACATTCTTTCATCTAGGCCCCAGGGTAAATGGGATTCTAGAACTTCTCTTCCAGGCCCTGGTCAAATTCCTCTTTCTATGAGGTCTCTGAATACCCTTGTTTTAAGTTAATTTCTCCTTCCCCCAACTCTGTTGTTTATTCCCCTATGATAGCATTTATCACAGTTTGCTCTTGAATTCAAGTTATTTATGTATGTGTCTGTCTTCTCTGATAGACTGTGAGCTCTCAATGGGCCTAGGAGAGCTCTTATTCATCTCCATAGCTCCCACAGTGGCAGCCACAGTTCTTTGCACCAAGCAGACATTCAACAAATGTTACTAGATTGTCAAATCTGTTCATGTTAGTTCCTTGAACAGTTTTCCAAAGGTCCATACTACCTAAGGCACAGCTTCTAGCTCTTTTGAAAACCATGGCCTCCTTTAATATATAAAAATCTCATGCCTTCTGTTGGGAGTTTAAGAGGTCTAATAAATTATCCTGTCTCTTCTCCACTCATGTTCAAAACCAGTAAAAGTATTAGATAAGGAAGAAGGCAGAGATTTAGAACATCTTTAATACTAACAAAAGCTGAATTGAGGACGTGGCTAAGATGAGTGGTAAGAATGGGCTTCCTAATTCTGAACGCCAGCCATAGGCCTCCCTATATTGGGCGTGTCCCTTTGAAAAACAGAGCATGGGAGGAGCAGAGCAGTAATTCATGTGGTCTGTGGACAGGTTTGCTCCCCAAAGGCAGACGAAACTATGAATGTATGCCCCGTCTTATTCCCTACTCAACAACCAATCAAGCCATTCTCCTTTCCATGGGGAGGAGTGAAAGAAGGGAAAAGAGGTGCCTTGACTGTCACAATGGTGAAAAGACCTTTCATATGGTTGGAAACGTCAGGAGTGTGGAATAAGTCTTCCCATACCTTCATTCATTAGTTTGTTTACTAAACTTTTCAGTGAATAACAACCTATCGTTTACCTTGTTCTAAGCACTGTGCCTGAGTGTGGGATAGAGTAATGAACAGGGAAGGCACAGTTCCAGCCTTCAGGGCACTGACTCACAGTCTAGAGGGGTGGACAGACATCACACATGTCATTATGAGTGTAAGGAGTGTCTCTGGGGTGCTGAGGAAGTGTAGAAAAGAGAAAGTCTATCCAGACTGAGAGGTCCAGGAGAGCCTTCTGAGGAAGTGACATTTTGTCTGGGACTTGATGGATGATAGCTATTTGGCAAAGGCAGAGAGCCTTCAGTGGAAGGTGGTGGAGGATGGGAAAGAAGAAGAGAAGGTTACAAGCAGAAGGAACAGCATGTGCGAAGAACCTGGGATAAGAGCCACATGGCACATTCCTAACACATAGAGGAAGGTGGTCCACTTTGGAGAGCAGGAAACAAGAGAGTTGTGTGAAGGAGACCATGGAGATGAGCAGGAGGCCAATCCTAGCTGACCTGGCAAACCAGGTTAAGGGGTTGGGATTCTTTACTAAAAGCAATATAAGGAGCTCTATTAGTTTCCTAGAGCTATTGCAACAAATTACCAAACCCAGGATGGATTAAAACAACAGACATTTATTCTGTCACAGTTCTGGAGGTTGGAAGTCTGAAGTTAAGGTGTTGGCAAGGCCAAACTCCCTCCATTGGCTCTAAGAGAATCCTTCCATGCCTTTTCCAGCTTCTGGCACCCCCAGGTGTTCTTTGGCTTGTGGCAAGAAATTCCAATCTCTGCCTCTGTTTCCACATGGCCTTCTCTCTGTGTGTCTCTTCTCTTCTTACAAGGACATCATTCATATTGGATGAACAGCCCACCCTATTCCAGTATGACCTCATCTAAACTTAACCCATTACATCTGCAATGACCCTATTTCCAAATAAGTTCACATTTTCAGGTATTAGGAGTGAAGACTTGAACATATCTTTTGGGGAAACACAATTCAGTCCACAATAGGAAACCCAGAAAGACTGTCAGTAAGGTATTGCCATGCTGGCCTAAAATGCCAGTCCATTTTTCCCTTCTGGTTCCTCCATGATTTGGTTTCAGCTTATTCCCTCTTCCTTGTGACCCCAGGAATAGGTCTCCACTCTAAAGAGATGGCCTACTCGCCATCACTACCTTCGAGGTGTACTTCCATGGCTTGGAATCCTCTGTCACCACGTTCATCTCTTTGAAATCTGCTCCTTGTTTAAGCCCATCAGTATCCAGCCTCTCACCTGTAGCCTAACTTTAGACAGAATAATAAGATTCAAAGAATAGGGGTTTTAAAGACTTGGGAGAGGTGATCTTTAATTCTATTTCTGCAACTATTGTCTCCGTAACCCTCGGTGAATTTCTTCATCTCTCTGAGTCCCAGTAGACATCAAACCAAAAATGGGGTAAGATTATCTATCACATAGCATTACTGGGAGGGTTAAATGAAGTGACATCCATAAAAGCATCTGGCACATAATATATGATCAACTATTGCTAGGTTCTTTTATCTCTCCCTCTGAGCTAAATCCCTGTATAGTATAGGGTAGTGGAAAATCATGTGCTGCCTTGAGGTATATTTTTTATTATTATTTAAATGTTTGAGTGTATGTCCTGTCACAGTCACTAATATAAGCAACCAGGGATAAGGATAGATAAACAGGCTGTTACTGCTAATGGCAGAAGTATATTTATGCTGAAGTCTTGGAACACCAAATGACCACACAGGATGGGGCCAAACAAGGCTGATGCATGCTGGGAGGGTGGGTAGGAAAATAAACTAACAGTCATGGAGTTATTTTCTATGGGGTGGGCACTCAGAGCAGAAGCTGCACTTCTGATATAGCTGCTAACACTACCACGAGGTCACCCTCTCTCGCCCTTCATTTCATTATATAAAGCAACAGAAGCTCAGGGAAATCAGGAAATTTATCCAAGGTCACTTGGCTGGTGGGACCACAGTTTAGACATGGTTCTGTGTGGTCCTGGGGCTGCACTCTACACTAACATCAGGAGCAGATTTTTCTGGGATAGTAATATGCTCTTTCCATTTCAGTACAATTGCACTATCTGAAACTGCATCCAAATTTGGGATTCAGAAAAGGTTTACCTTACTGATTTGGTGAGAGAAATAGTTATGGTGCCTCTTCTTTCACTGTACCAAGTGTCTGTAGAGAAGAGACGAGAAGCCCTGGCAATGCCACTTCCAACCCCTCATCCCCTCCTTTATTCTCTCTTGCCCTGCCACACAGCCAAGCCTAACTCAGTCTTGTTTGTCAAGCGACCACCCTAGAAGAGTGGTTCTTAAAGTCTGGTTTCTGAACTCACCCATGACCTTGCTAGATTTGCAAATTCTTAGACCTCACCCTAGACCTGGAGAGTCAGAAATCCCTGAGCTGGGGCCAGCAGTCAGTGTTGGATCAAGCTCTTTAGGGGATGATTGTGGCGAACGCTGAAGTTTGAGAAGCTCTGGCCTAGCCTGGAAAAGAGAAGAACCCCTTGTCCGCAACACCATAACCCAAGCCATGTGAGAAAGAAGCACTGGGCTGAGGGACAACCACCGACATCTGAAAATAGATGGTGAGCTTTAGGAAGCAGTGCTTATGTGTACATAGGAGGTATGATACTTAAGTCTACAAACTCACGTATGCGGAACCTATTTTTTCTACAATTCAGTGTTGTCAAAGGCAGCCGTCAAGATCTGAAACACAAAGCTGAATATATTCCTTACTAAAGAAAAGAGACTTATACTTGCAAAGCAGAAGATGAACTCACAGAGGTATTTGGGAAGCGAGGGGTTCAAGGATGGGCTGGCTTTCCTCTAGGGAAGTAAAACTACTGGAGGGAGGCTGCTGCTGATTGGCTGGCTTTCAGAAGTGTCATTACTGAAGCAAAGTGGTCACTAATCAATCACAATAGTTTAAATTTGGTTCTAGTGATCACTGTTACATGGTTTGGGATATGGCCAAAGATCAGCTCATCTTTTCTTACTTTGAAGTAGGAAAATAGGAACATTTTTCCCCCAACGTCTATAATTAGGTCCGTTTTATCAGAAATTTGATTTTGTTTCATTGAGAATCTCCCTTGCTTATTTTCCAAATTACTTCACCAAAGCTCTGGAGACAAGACAATGTCTTGACAAGACAATTGTCTTGTGACAAGACAATGGAGGAGAATCTGTTGTCCCCAGCATTACCGCCCAGTGCCATCCAATGCAGGGTCCATCGCTCACGTGGCCCTTGGTCATGGATACAGGCAGGTCACCATCAGTGACCTCACGTCTCTTTCAGGTTTGGCTTTTTAAAAAATGTACTCCTGGGGCCACTCTTAGACACCCCAAAAGAATTCTTTTAAGCCCATGCCAACTTGAGGGATGAGAATTTGCAAAATTGACTGACATCTGCTGGTACCCACCAGGCAGCCATGTCTTTGGGGTCTTGCAGCCTCCCTGCAGCTCTATCCAGGAGCCCATATGGGGCCTGTGTGCCTCACCAGGCTCAGTTCAGGGACGGTGGTGTAAAGTTCCCTATTTCAGGAACTCATCGAGGTCCAAACAAACTCTCCCACTTCCTCTTCGAATTTTTCTCTTCCAGTCAGAGAAATCCTTTTTAGGGTGGGAGTAGGGAAAGCAAAGACCAGGAATCCTGTTTTCCCTCAAACCTAGTCTATATCTAGAATATTTTCTGTTCTCTCAAGATCCTAAGCTTTGTGGCTCTAAACCCAAGAAAATCTTCCTTTTTTCCTCCTGTATTTTCCTATCACATCGCTGCCCTGAGGCAATGAGCAAAGAATTAAAAAGATAGCTGTGCTCCAACTGGGAGTGAAGTAAGGATATAGGGTAAAAAGATAATAATAGATAAAGAACACTTAATATTTCCAAAATATTACCCTGCTAAATTTTTTCAGGTCTAAAAGTTTGATCATTTATTATTCAAAGTCTTTGTATATTATTTATTTTTATACTGAAATAATTTTTCAGCATACTTTTCTCAGGGTCCTTCAAAATGATCTTGAATTTGGTAGCTCAGATCAAAATATGCAGTGATTATAGTCCTTTAAAAAATCAATAATGATTTTTGATACTTTCAATGGGGATTAAGCTAATATAATTGATTCATACATAATTAAGGAAGAGAGATGTTTACAGTATATTTTTGAGGTTTATAATTTAGTTCATTCACTTATTCATTCAGTAAATATTGTGTACAATGAAATTCCCTTTTAAGAGGAAAACATCATGTCTGGACCTGAGGAAATAAAGAGAAATAACAGACATGGACCATACAGTCAAGGACATTAAAGATTAAAAATGGAAGTTAGGAAAGCAGATGTGGCTCAGGCACCTGGGGTCCCGCCTACCACATGGGAGGACTGGTTCCGATCCCAGTGCCTCCTAAAGAAGACAGAGGGCTGGCGCAACGGACAGTTGTGGTGAGCTGACCCAAGATGACACAACAAGAGACGTAGGGAGGAAAAACAGAATGAGAGACACAACAAAAGCAGGGAGTGGAGGTGGCTCAAGCGATTAGGCACCTCCCTCCCACATCAGAGGTCCGGGTTCAGCTCTCAGTGCCTCCTAAAAAAACAAGACGAACAGACTCCAAGTGCGAACAACAAGGGGGTGGGGAGAAATAAATAAATAAAATAAATCTAAAAATGGGAGTAAGACAAGGATTAAAATAATAATAATCATACATAAAATTGACCTAGTGTCATAGGGAATACACAAATAGAGAACTATTGTGATTCAGAGAAGGGAGAAATTATACCAGCCTTAAGGCAAGGCCTATTTACAGAGGTAAATTTGAGATGGACCTTGAAGAAATGGGAAAAAAAATTATGGATATGTTGGAGGGTAGGAGAATACTGGGGGGATGTCTCCATAAGTAGTGGAAGTTCCCATGTGTACTTCTTTTTTGTAGCTCTTATTACAATTATAGTATATATGCATTTTTTTCTTTTAATTTAAAGAATGCTTTTTTCTCACTTATCTGTATGAGAAAAGGAAAAGATTGAATCTGTTTTATTCACCAATGCATACTCAGCACACAGTGCTGGGAACATAGTAGGTACTCAGTAAATAGCTGTGAATAAATGAATGAATGCATGCATGAATTCCAGACAGAAAGAAAGGTTCAGAAAAACAGAAATGGCAGCAAGAGGGGAGCAGCACAGTAACTGTGTCTATAAAGGTGCTAGTAGGGGAAAGGCTGACAGAGCAGTTTGGAGCCATAGCTCGGAACACAGTGAATGCCAAGGCCCCTGTCCTTTATTCTATAGGCGTTGGGAAGCCATTGATGGTTGTGAGAAGTGGCATGATTAGAGCTGTTTGAAACTGTGACTACGAAGACGATCGTTGCAGCTGCATGTGAGACCTGGATGGAAGCAGGGAGAGCTTGATGGCAAGGAGATGAGGAAGAGACAGATTTGTGGGCTTGGGGGGTGAAGGTGGGCAGCAGGTAGGGGAGGACCCAAAAGATTCCAGAGGGAGAATTTGCAGGAGCTAGTAACTGATGGATAGAGGAGGAGGGGTTAGGTTTGATGGCTGGGACTGAAGGGAGGTAGGGCCATAGGAAGTAGAAAACTTCCTAATAACTTCCTCCCCAATAACTCCAGTGCCCTTTCCTTTGTTCTACTGAATAAAATCCAGACAAGTATCATCTTCAGTAGAAATTCAGGATGCCTTAAACCAGCTCTCTACAATCTGGTCCCTACTTTGCTAAATGACTCCTTTCTCTTCCATGAATAAACCCATTCCAAGCACAATTTTGCTTAAAATAATGCAAAGAAGTCATATTTGTACCTAGATAACATATGAATTTTTTCTTTTAGCTTTTGTATTTTTACATAATTCCAATTTACAGAAATATTGCAAGAATACAAAGAATTCCTGTACGCCACTCACCCAGATTCCCTAAATGGCAACATTTTGTTACATTTGGTTTCTTCTTCTCTGCCCTTCTCCCACATATCTATATTTTTCTGCAATGTTTGAGAACTTATAAACATGATGCTATTTTATCCCTAAGTAATTCAGTATGTGCTACCTAAAAACAAGAAGTGATAGCTCTCTGTTATTATAAGGCTTTTCATTATTCCCTTTGACAATGATGTCTCTGGCTCAAAGGGATGAGAAGAAGATGTCTAGAACCAGGGGTGCTGAATAGAGAGGGAAGCCTTTCTTAATTCCAACTACTGGGTTAGATCTCCCATTATACATCCCTGCATATTCTGTGAATATTCTTTGTCAGCTGTCATCACACTTGTAATTTTTTTTCGAAGGAATATTCTGCATCTGTCACAGAGCCCAGCACATAGTACACAACCAACAAATACACATCCAATAAAAGAATGAAGCCAAATCCTGCTCTGAGTTCCTAAAAGAACTAGATATCTGCTTGAGACCAGACCCCACTTACTTCCAGAGACGCTAGAGTTTCCAATTTAATGGACTTGGGGTAGGGCTCGGCTACCTTGTTTTGTTGTCATTGTGTTTGTTTTGTTTATTGGGTTTCTCTGGGGATTCTAGCTTGCAGCCAGGATTGAGAGCCCCTCCTCTAGGCCACTTCAAGACTCTTTGGTGTGGCAACCACTAACAGTCAGCTTTGCTAAATTATGCTGTGGAATAACTCCCCAAGGTTACACAACAATGAAGGTTTATTTCTCTCTTATCGTACTGCCCAATGCATCATTGCAGTTCTGCTCATGTCTTCACTTCAGTGCTCAGGATGATGGAGGAGCATCTCCCTTGTTGAAAGAATCCAGGAGGTATTGGTCTCAGGGCAGAGGTACCATGTATAACTTTATGTGTATGTCCTTAGCATACAATGGAGCCTCAGTCAATACTAAAGATTATTTTTCACATCATCTCTTGCTAGATATTCAGTTAATGTATCAGAAACCTCATTACCAGAGGTAATCATTAAAAATAGAGCTACAGAGGTAGATCCTAAAGCATAGAATTTTTTTCTCCTAACTGTGCCATCTTGGCGAGATCCCCTCATCAACTTTCTTACATGGCTATGTCTTTGGGGGCATGACGGACTATGTCCCATAGAAATATTACCCACACAAAATAAATCCTCAAAATCCTGGCTCTATTTTCAACAATCAACTTTCCAAAACATTTCAAAAAACTACATAGAGAGGCACAAGATTTATTTAGCACTCAGCTTTCATCTGCTTCCCCCACTTTGCTCCATGCTAAAATAAAGAGCTGATCACCAAGGTACCCAGGTGCTATGGAGCTTGGAATTATAAATGGGATTGGAGTGAGACAAGCAGAGACTCTGAAAAATAGAGCATGGCTGAGAGAGGAAGCTAGAGATAAAAATCACAAAATCATGAGGGTTGGAGGCAAGAGTATCAGCCCTAAAATAATCCTTAAGAAGAAGAGATAATTCAAACTGATAGACATATTTCCCAAATGCAGCCAAATTAAAATAACACCCACTTGGAGGTTTTGGCAATATTTTCATTCTTGCTCTGAGAAAAGTGCCTAGATTATCAGAAACATAATTATCAGGAGTATCTAAACATAGGAGAACATGGAGACCAAAAAAGGCTCTGTTCTATTTTTAATGTCACCAGCTGCAACTAGCCGACCTTAATAGCAGTGATTGATTAGCCCCATAGTGGCACCACTGTTTGCGATCTGGTTTCCCTAGATCTGGCCTTAATGAACTGATAACATCTATGGCATTCAATGGCGATGGATGAACATGCTAATCAGACTGTGAACTGTGATCTTGAGCACCCCACCCCTCTCAGGATCCTCCCATTAGCTCCACAGAGTGCAAAATAGAAGGAACCATAGAGGTTACTTTGTCCCATCCCTTCCTCGTACATCTGAGACAACTCTGGTCCAGTGAATACATGTGATCTTCCCAGCATCGCACCGCAAGTCAGTGGCTGGCCTAGAATTAGAACCCAGACCCTCAGCTCCTTGTTTAGTGCTTTCATATTCATTGAGTCAATGTATTGGAGCCAACTGAAAAGGACTTAGAAGGTGAGAAAGGAAGACAATAATAATAGCTGCAACATGAATTAAAACTCCATTGATTATGAGTAACCAAATCAGCTTAGTAACATTCCTCTGGAAGGAACTGAGCCCCTACAACTATAGGCTTTCCTTGTAGGGAGTGGAATCTATTCCACTGAGCTGACCATGTGGAAGAACAAGCAGCCCCGAATGCTCCCTTGCCAGCAGGCAGATGCCAAAAGGAAAGCTCAAGTAAAAGTTAAGCCACTCGTCCAGGTCCCTTTCCCAAAACTCACCTATCTAACAGATCAGCCCTCTTCTGATTGATGGGGAGAGGGGCAGTGATAGAAAAGGTGGAGCAAGACGCCAGGGACATTATTCTAATGGGAATCCTTTGGTAGAAATACGAAGCCAGGAGAAAGGCAGTTCCTCCCTAACATTACAGGGTGTTTGTTTTTTCTTTCTTTTTGTTTGTTCATCTCACTTCAGGGGCGTAAGGATTCATGCCAGCTTGCCCGCACCCTGTCTGAGGAGATCAGCAACTTGTTAGGTCATTCCTGCTTCTCTTTGCATGGAGGTATTCACTTGTCCCCAACCACTGTACCTAAGGCAATCCTCTAGCAAACTAAATACTCTGCCTCCAGAATTCTCTAAAATGGGTCAGAGCAGATTTTAGTTACATTAACTCCAAGGCTGGGCTGTGACAAAACTAAACATTCATTCTCTATTCTTCCAAATTAGGTCCATTCTCATTGTCCAATTGAATTCATCAGAGGTTCTGCAGTGAGATCAAATGACAACTTCAATGATGCCCCAACACTACAAAGTTGTAAACCTGGACGCCCCTCCTGAAGGCAAAGATTGGGGAAGAAATCAGTGTTCAAAGATTGTGTTCTTGCATATTAAAGTCCAAAGGAATTAAGTCCTAAATCAAAACATTTTTCATTTTAAGACAAAGTTCAAAGAAAAGTGTTTTTAAGTAAAAACAAAATAACAATATTTCCCAATATTTTTTCATTCTGCATAGTCTCTCCTGGAGGGATTTTTAATGTCTGGATACAGTGGGGATTCCCTTTTAGCATTTACAACCTGGGCTGTCTCTCACTCTAATAAGTGTACTTCTGTCGTTGTCAGGGTCTCAAAACTTATAGAAGTCCAATGCCAAATCTCTCATGAGCTCCCCTTTTTAAAGAATCTCAGTGGGTGGAGATTCACACAATAACCCTAAGAATATCAAATTCCCATCCTGCGGAGCTATGCCACATCCTCTAATGGGATAGCAAGAATCCCCCGAGGACAGGGGTAGTGACTAGTGAAGGAGGATGGGCCATTGATGGGCAGTTGATACTGATGATACTTATGCACCTTTACTTTTGAAATTGAAACTTAGCCTAGTATTACAGGTGCCTAAGAGTTGCCTCCTGGGAGCCTCCTTGTTGCTCAAATGTGGCCTCTCTCCAAGTCGAACTCAGCATATAAATGCATTACCTTTCCCCCAGGGTGGGACATGACTCCCAACAATGAGCCTCCCTGGCACCGAGGGATTACTACCAAGCACCAACTAGCAATACAACTGGAAAAGGACCTTGACCAAAAGGTGGAAAAGGTAAAGACAAATGAGTTTACATGGCTAAGAGACTTCAAAGTGAGTCGGGAGGTTATTCTAGAGGTTATGCTTATGCACGTCTCAGCAGGATCTTGTTGACAGCCAAAGTAAATATTGCCTCAAATAGCAGAGCTCCCAAGGGCTCTGGAGGCATCCAGACACTATAGGCAGGGCAGGCAGCTCAGGAGTTTGGCACCCTGCCAGTGGGCCCTACTTGGGAATTTATGCTCCCCAATGTGACAGAGTTTGACTCAGTTGTGGTTTCCCTACACATGGCTCTTCTGCCCCTTCTATGTGAACCTATAGTTAGTATTAGAGTTGATAGGTGTATGTCCAAGAGGCTTAAATCTTGGGGCTGTCCATGTGCCAGCTGGGCCCCGAATCTCAGCAGCTTTGCAACACCTACTCTCCAGTTCATTGGTCTCACCCAGAACAACTAACAAGGAGATGATGATGGACAATGACCATCCCAAGGAACAGAGAGAGTCTGCAACTGCAAGCAAGATAGTCCCATCCATCTGCCTCGTAGAGGTGGAGTGGGCATCACCATCCCAAAATCCTCAAGACTGGGGAATGAACGATGGACCTGAGTAGACTTACTGTTACTCTGCTGTAGACTTATTGTGCTTCTAGCAATGGAAGAGCTGTTATCATTGATGTGGAGCCAGTAGCCACTGGAGGTTCTGGGGTAGGGAGAGGCAAAGATAGGTGGGACATGCGGGCATTTTCAGGACTTGGGAGTTGTCCTGAGTGATACTGAAGTGACAGATAATAGGCCACTGTGTATGTGTATCTTGTCATAACTTGCAAAATTGTGTGTAAGAGAGTGTAAACTAAAATGTAAACTATAATCCATACTTAGTGGCTGTAACCGTTGGCCAATATGATATAATTATGAATTCCAAAAATATAATTGGATCATGCTTGTAAACTGATCTGTTAATCTGGGCATGATTAGGTTATGATTAGGGTGTTGAGCCCCACCCCTTTTTGGGTGGAGAATCAAATATAAAAGGTATGGCAAGAACAGAGTTGAAGCAGTCTTTTGAGAAGCAGTTTTGATGTTGGAAAGAAGGCCCCAGGAGAAGAGAAGCAAGCTGTTCTCCTGATCGTCTACAGCTGACCTTGTGGAGGAAACAGGAGCTAAGCCCAGAGAGAAATGCAGCCCCGGGAAGAGAGGAACCCCAGAAGCCTGAACCCTGGCAAACACCGGCAGCTGTCTTGCTCTAACAAGTGGCAATGGACTGTGGTGAGAGAAGAAACACAATGCTTTATGGCCTGGTATCTGTGGACTTCTACCCCAAATAAATACCCTTTGTAAAGACCAACCCATTTTTTGTATTTCACATTAGCACCCCTTTGGCTGACTAATACAGTGGCAATGCTCCAAAATGTGTTCAATTGTAACAAATGTACCATGCTGATGAAGGATATTGTTAGTGTGGAAAAATGTGCAAGCGGTGGAGAGAGGAGCATATGGGAATCCCCTATATTTTTATGTAACATTTATGTAATCTAAGTAACTTTTTTTAAAAATTAAAAAGTATATTATAAAAAAATAAAGAATCTAAGGAATTAATGAAAAGCATATTGTTTCTACACCTACATCATACGCCCAAATTTAGAAAACTTGAATCTTCACCCCTAAATCATCAAACCCAGGTTAGCATTTTATTCCCATACTCAATTGCCTTTGGGAATAGCAGAGAGTCAGTGGTAACTTAAGGCCTGAGTGCCAGGTTTACTAGGATGCTGGCCAATCGATTTTAGCTCTCCAAATTCTATCACCTTGAGCTGAAACTCATCTGTCATGAAGTGTTAATGGCATTTTTACTATATCTTATAAAAACCCTCTCTATACTAGCTCCGTTCTTGAAGGGCTGCGTTTATGAAATTCCTGCTTTCCAACAAAGTTTAGAAATTCACAATGATAGAAGCCCCTCTCACCAGGTCTTACATGTGGTGTCTTTCCTTCCCTTTCAGCATATTCCAAACCTCCTAATTCCCTTTATCAGCTGAGCTCACTGTTCCTGGCACCCCAGAGCTCAGTGACACAGCCTTGTGAGCAGACATTTCCATTTGAGATGGCAGCTGTTGCTTTTTGCCTTAAGAAACCTGCCTCTTAGATTTCTCCTCACCCAGATATTTGTTTTAGTAAAAGAGACACACACAGCACATTCCAGACCTAAGGGCGTTACTGGTGCCTCAGAAAAGTTTGTTCCAGGGGCCTAGTGAAGCCCCCTACCTCTGCCACGCGGCCCTCAAAAAACTGCTTTGCTCATTTTTACGTGATTCTGGTCTTTCTTTCTACTGTGCCCTATTTTGCAGTAGTAAGCTATGGCTCCGAAGTTGCTTTTCCCTCTGTTCTTTTCCTAATTCTTTCATGGAGGCTTAACTGAGTTTCTAAGCCAGGAGTTCTTAACCTTTTTTCCCCACAGACCCCTTTGCCAGTCAGGTGAAAACCACAGTCCCCTTACTAAGTCCACACTACACTGTGTATCATTTAATAAATATATCACATCCGCACCAACACGTCCCCACAAGGTAATTTTTTTTTTTTTTTTTAATTTAAATTCAAGCTCATTTACACCTTGTTAAGAACCCCTGTTGTAAGCTTTTAATCTGCTTCTTAACTTGGGCCCTGTCCTTCTCTAGCAAATGGAGGACTTCTGCTGTTTGCTGGAATTAAATGCTTTCCTTCTTTCCTTTGAATTGTTTTCTTTACTTTCTGGCAAAGGTATATATTCATCCAATGCCACCCTCTAAATTTTATTGCAAATATTCTCCCACAATGAGATATACAAAATTGGCAATTTCTGTATCTTCCCATGGTCTCTATCATTCCCACAAATCTTGCCCACTATCATTTTCTGAGCTTAATAGTCCCACCCAAAAGAGGGTCTTATCAGACCACATCTTACCTGGGCTGGCCTTTATGATTTTTCTGACTAGAGTCCCTTTAAAAGGTGTTGTGATAGGTAGAATCCCAAAACAGTACTCCAGATTTTCCACCCCAATCACCAGGACTGTTAATATCACACTCTTGATTATGGTACATTACATGGCAAAAGGGAATTTGCATATATAATTAAAGTTACTAATCAATTGACCTTGAGATAATCAAAAGAAAGATTATCTGGATGGGCTTAATTAAATCACATGAGCCCTTTAAAGACAGAGTTTCTGAGATGGTGGCCTTACAATCCTAAATCAATAAATGTATCAAGCATGCTCTCCTGTGAACTGGACAACAGCTCTAAGTCCATCCATATCAGGCATGGCACCATGAAATGGAACCAGAGGCTCTTTTGAGTATCTTCTGTTGATCACTCGAGTTGGTCCAGATTCGGTACCACACGTATGTCTCTTCCTGTCTTCAGGGGTTAGTTCTCCATCTGGGTTCTTTACGTGCATCCGGCATCCTGCATCCAGCATCGTGCTTCTCTCCCTATGTTATATTTCTTTTGTGCACCTGTCACATTTTCTGATCTAGTAACAACTAAAATGCTTACTTCTTTTCTAATGCCCTCTTTTAGAGCAATTACACCTAGGTGCAACTACTTTTACTGCTTATCACTGCCTGTAATATCTTATTTCCCTCTCACATCTGCCTGATTGTTCCTCTGAGTTGTCAACACTTCTCCTAAGGACATCTTGTTCTTCCTTCAGCTTGAACGCTCTGTCTTCTCTTTGGTCTCCACTTTTCCACTGCTGTTGCCCAGGAAGTAAGACTGAAATCTGAAGATGTACTTGTCAAAGTACTCCTGTTCCTCCTTGATTTCTTTAGTAAAATGATTCCTAGATACCCAATGTTCCTTCCAGGCACCGGCAGTCTTTTTTTTTTTTTTTTAAAGGAGTACTGGGGATTGAACCCAGGTCCTCATACATGGGAAGCAGGCACTCAACCACAGAGCTACATTTGCTCCCCTATGAGAGAACTGGTTTTTTTCATTTGTTTGTTTTGTTTTTAGGAGGTACCAGGGACCGAACCTGGAACCTCATACACGGGACACAGGTGCTCAACTACTTGAGCTACATCTGCTCCCAAGGCACTGGCAGTCTTTTTAATTGCCTTCTTGACCTCTGGATTTTCAATAAATTCCTCCAAGGAAATAGCTTATTCTTTTCATAATTAGGTATTGTACTTATTTATTTTATTTTACTTATTTATTTTACCTGTTTATTTAATAAAATCCACCACCATTCTCTGGGTGAAGCCACAGTTTGGGTCTTAGGATACTAAAGCCATGATCAGAACCCTCATCAAGAATGAACCCCATGCCAACCTGAGTAACTCTCGAGAACCTACTGCAGACAAGCCAATATGTATAAAAGGTTAGGACGTCTATGCCCCTCCTTTGATCCTTCATGCAGTTAAATGGATTTGGGCAGCAAATTTAATGCTGTCTACCTGGCAATAGCAGTCTAAAGCTAGAGCTCCACACACTCTGGTTTTGCAGCACACCTGGAAAGTAGCTGCTTTTGTAGTTTAAAGACCCCACTCACAGGTGACATTTAGTGGAGAACCTCAGAGAACATAAAAATTCTCTTTCCCCCTTCAACTCCAGAAGATTCTAATCTCTGCCTCAGCCCCACCTAAAATGCCAGGTCAAGCAGTACTATGTGCTTCAAAGTCAAGTCACAACAGCCCCAAACTAAGGCGTAAATGGCCAACATGGTCTAAGGTCCATGTTTATTAAAATACAGCCTTGTTTATAGCCAGGGCACAAAACAAGTCAATTCAAACTAATCAAAAACCCACATGGGTTCCACGAGCCAGAGCCTTGGGCCCCAAACCTCTACACCAGCACCTTTTATCTTACCCCAAAATGTCATCTATCTGTGGCTTAAGATTCTCTGGTTTCTCCAAATGATTGAATTTATGCAGTCAATTATTAACATCTCATTTTCCTAAGTATGAAGCCAAATGAGAAAGGGGCTCAGGATTAGATGGAAATTAAAATATCAGCCTCATTACTGATAAAAGTTGTATTTATTGTCACGGCTTCCATGTCCATGCAATGGGCTTGGTAATGCTCTCTGAATTGAACTTAACCCCCAAATCATAGTGCTTCCCCTCTTTGGGGTCTGAAGCCTGTCCCACTCAAATAGGTGCATAGTAGAGAAAGTGGACCAGAAGGCTGTCTTTATACAGGCAGACATATCCCCAAAGGAAGAGCTAGAATGGACTGAGCCACATATGCCCAATTCCTTCTCCTAACTCACCAATTAAATTACTCTTACTCCCCTAAGAAAGGGAATGGAGCACGAGGCCAGAACGTTTTTTAGCAGGATGCCTTTTGATTGAAACATGAAGCCAAGGAGAAGGAGATTTACCCCATTGGTAAGCGTCTTGGCTCAATTTGGAGTGTTTCTAAAGAAATTAAATCAATCAATCATATAAATGTGACTGCACCAATTATTGAATGCCTGCTTCTAATATAAAGTTCAGAGCTAAAAGGAACTAAGAAACCATCTAATGTATTCATTAATTTATTCAGTCATTCATTCATTCAAGCAAGATTTATCAAATGCCAACAATGTACAAGGCAGTGTGTATTCCTCTCTTTTGTAAATGAGAAAACCAAGGACTAGAGAGATAAAGCAATTTGACAAATGTCACACAGCTCATCAGAGACTAAAACTCATTCTTTCAGGCATCATAGAAAGAACAGTACACAGAAAGGTGTGGTAATGAACAAGTAACACCTGAAATGCTGTACTCAGCTCTAGCCATCTCTAAAAAGTGTAGAAAATACAACAAGTGAGATGTGGACAGAAGGAAGGTATGATAGAAAATACTTCCCCTGAAGTCAGGTAACTTGTTTTCAAGTCATGGCTTCAATCACGTGGATTTGCTATAACTTCGGGCAGGTCCACTGATTTTCCTGAGCCTTCCTTCTCTCCTTTGTAAAGTGGGGATGACAAGAAAGTCACTGCCTCCTCCACAACATTGCAGTGAGAACTATATGTGATAATGGGCCAGGTTGATTTATGTAAAGCTGATGTTAGGCATGCTTGGCTATGATTATTACTACTACTACTAAAAGATAAAGCTGCTGTGAACGGTTGGAAAGAGGGCCACAAGATACTGGAGGAGTGTCTTTTAGGACCAAAACATGAAAACTAAAATTGTTCATCATGTACTTGTTAGGCACAAATCTAAGTTCTCATTGCAAATTCACAACAAAATAAAGCTATGATTGCTGTGATCCCCTCTATACAGATAAGGAAAATGAAGTCTCAGATGTTAAGAATTTGCCAAAGGTGGCATGGTGGTAAGTGGACTGGGATGCAGTGAAAGCCCACCCATTTCCCTGTACCAATCAGCACATTCTGGAACACAACACAGCTTGGAGAGGAGACAAGGGTGTAGGCAATGGGCTGAGATCAAATATAAGTCTGAGCATAGCTCCTTCCCACAATTAAGGAATCAAGCTCCTTGTATCCGGGCTCTGCCACTTACAAGCTGTATGAATTTAGGCAAGATAATTAATCTCTCTGTCTCTTTTTCCACATCTGTAAAATTGCAATAATAATAGAACAACCTTTTCAGGCCATCATGGGAGAACACATGAGATGATGCATGTGGGAGCAGAGCCTGGCCTAAAGGCTAGGCTCTATTATCACGTCAACTATTATCACGTCACCCTAGCTCCATGGAGCTGGAAAAGCAGGCTGCCGCTCATATTCCTACCCTACTGTCAAAGCTGCCTGCCTGCTCCTCACACCCTGAAGTTTGAACTCCACCAGCAAGATGAGAATCTTTTGTTCTCTGGTGGAAGACTGAGAGGGAGCTTTGACTAGGTGATGTTCAGGTTCCCTTCCGACTCTCAGGTCCTAAGTTCACTTTTCTTCCCCTCTACCTTATATGTCATTAGCCAAAGGCCTCCTAGAAGCGTCTTATAATCCAGCCAAGTCTCTCGCTCAAATTTGATTTTGATCTTAGCAAAGGGAATTTGAAAAATAGCATCAAAGTGCTAGGTACAAAAACTGATTTTTAAAAATAGGTACACTAAAGCCAATTCTGAGAATGTGCTGGCATAGTTCAGGTATTTAGGGATTATTCTGCCTCTTCTTTTATACTGATCAAACATCTATCGCACTGTCCAAACAGGCCTGGATTCCAGGAAACTCATACTGAGGCACGAAAAGTTTTTAGCCAGGCAGGACGTTATCATGTCTTGCTGGTGGAGCTCAGACTCCAGGGTGCGAGGAGCAGGCAGGCAGCTTTGACAGTAGGGCAGGAATACAAGCAGCAGCCTGCTTTTCTAGCTCCATGGAGAATGGGTGAAGTGAGAGAAGCAAGCAAAGTGTTTCCCTAGCTCCCACACAACCCAATATTTGCATGGATTTTACTTGAATAGGGCCAAATTCTTCTTTAAAAAAGATTTTTTGCTTGTTTTTAAAGATAATGATTGCAGTAATGTGATAATAGGAGGGCACTCTTCTAGGATAGAATATTGGTGAGAATGTAAAAGACATTCCTTCTGGAAGGTAATTTGGTAATACATATGAATTCCCCCAAATGTACTTTGACCCCCAAATCCCATTTCTAAATTAATCATCAAGCATGTGAAGATATATCTGTGCTGCAGCATTGAGTGTGACAGTAAAAATATAAAACAATGAGAAACTAAATGTTCAGAAACAGGAGACCAATGAACTAAATCATGGCATATTAATAAGATAACACACCAGGTGGCTGATGATGTAGGAACAAAATAATGATATAGGAAATCAGTATGAGCAATTGTTAAATGAAATGAGCAGCATATTAAAGAATATGAGCTGCATAACTGAAATTGTGTGCTTTCATTTACATAGAAAAAAACCCAGAGAGACTAGAAGGACAGACATGCACCAAAATGTACAAAATATACACAGTGGTTTACTTTGGGGTAGAGTAATCAAGAAAACTTTTATGCTATTTCTCATGCTTTCATGTGTTATCCTAATTATTGCAGATACACCTTAAAATAAGTGCCACTTCACAATAAGAATGCAATCAATAGACAATTGTTTCCAAGTATGATCTACTACTACCTGTTACAAGTAAGGGGACACTGTATACTTGCAGGACAAGATATGATGTGGGTTGTCCCAGTGCCTGGCAAGGAGTTTACTGAATCATCCCCTTTCTTTAACTGTATATCCATCCTTCATGCGGCAAAAGGAGACAGACTTTTGAAGTTGAGATTAAGAATAACAAAAACTTTGAAATCATCTCTGCCACTTATTGACCATGTGACTTTAATCTCACTAAACTTAAGTTTTCTCATTTGTTAAATGAAGATCGATAGCTCAAAGCATTGTTGTGAAGATTCATTGAGCAGATAAATTTAAAAGCAATAAGATAGTGCCTGCTAACAGGTGGACCTCAATAAATGTTAGCTTTTTTTCTTCATTCACCTATTTAAATAAATGTATTGGGAACATTAAATGAGGTAAGGTCTGAAATGCAATTATGTGCATTTCCGGACACAGAACATAAGAATGCACAGAAGGTTGGTTCTTTTACCCTACTGTTCACTTGTGGCTGAACTTTACCTCCCCATTGGCTCTTTTAAGATGTAAGGAACATTGCTTGGTGAGTTAGGTGATAGAGATACATGGACAGGCAAAGGAGCAGAAGGAAGCATTACAAAAGTCACAAGTTTAAGCTCATGGAGGTTTGTAATATTCCTCATTCTGGCAGAGGAGACGGTCCAGCTCTACCCACCAATGGCAAGGCTGGGGAACCCACTAGTCTGGTCATCTTGTCGACCCCTCAAAGGCAGGTATCCACTATTCCCTACTCAGCCTCTCTCTCTCTCTCTCTCTCTCTCATCTTCTACTCCTCCCTCAATTGCCTACCTGATTTCACCATTACTGATTCTCAGTTTCTGCTCTTGTCATTGCCTTCTCTGGGTCTGACTTGAATTCAAGGTCCACAAGGTGAGTGGATCTGATTGGGCCAGGTATTCATAATGGAATAAGAAACATTCCTATTGGGTAGTGTTCTCACACCGAGCCAATTCATGGACCATGAGCCTTCTTGTGCCCAGACAATAGATGTGTGTCTTTGGCCAGGCTCTAGACTCCTGGCTCATCAGCTATGGACGTGTACTCAGTATCTCACAGTGCAGAGCAGAGCAGCATAAGAAAGGAAATGGTGGCTTCCTTTCTCTGCAGAGAACTGGGATATAACAGGTACTCTATCTCATGGACTGTCAGTACACTCTGCAACCCCAGACATCAACTGGCCTCACCTCTGTGTCCCTTGACACCCCACACTTAAGTCAGAGTGGAGCACTTAGGACTTCAAATCATGGTCATTTGCTGGTATACTTACCACTCCTCACTTGTGTTTGAGGTAGGTAGTGTCCATTCATACTTTTGTTTCTGCAGGACACATAGTAGGCATGCCATGAAAATAAATGGATTTTAGTCTTGCCTTTAACATGAATGAGTTATGTGCCTTTAGGCAAATTGTTCCCTATCTGCACCGAGTCAGTTTCTTTTCCAAACTTTTACTCTACACCAATCCATTCTCCACCCTGCAAATAGAATGATGTTTTATATCCAACATCAAATGCCATCAACCCTCTCCCTCACTTAAAATCCTGCAGGGGTTTCCCATTGCTTTTAGGATAAAAGCCAAAGTCTTCAGCTGGCTAAGAGAGTGCACACGCTGTGTTTGCTGTCTGCCCTGTGCTGGGCAGTCTCCCTCTAATCTCTGAACTTTAGGATCGTTCGTCTGATTATTCTTTGAAAATACTAAGCGCCCTGCTTCCTGGAAGCCTGTGCACATGCTGCTCCTTCTCTCCTTGACTCCTCCCACTCTTCCCTAGTTAGCTTTTAACCATTCTTCATATCTCAACTCAAACATCACTTTGACCCTCAGACCAGCCCGGGTCCTCTTGTTCTATGTGCTGTTCTTTCACTGATGCTATCCTTGTTTGTAATTACATATTTGTAAGAATAATTGTTTCCCTAAGTCAATGAGTCAGTGGGGAGATTCTGTCCCTAAGGGACATTTGACAAACTCTGGAGACATCCTTCACTGTCATGAATTGGGGACACGGGGCTGCTACTGAAGTCTAGCGGGTAGAGACCAGGGATGCTGTTAAACATCCCCTTGCAAAAAATAATTATCCTGTGCAAAATATCAATAGCGATAATGTTTAGAAAGCCTGCCCTAGACTGAAATGCTCCCTTAACTACTTAGTAAACCCTCACCCAAAGGGGGAAAAACAAACTACAGACAGAGGCTCAGAATGCTAAAGCTGGAAGGGATGGGCTCATCACTCCTCACAACTTCTCAGAACACACAAGGGGAAACTGAGGTCCAGAGAGGGATGTGACATGCTCAAGATCACACAGCCAGGGACTTGGGCTGCCTTTCATCAAAGATATACTTATACGATTATGTAAGAAAGAGTTCACTGAGTTATGAGCAGAGAAATGGAAAAGAAACACGGGGAGACAGACAGGGGCATAATCCACTAACCCTACAATGTTCTCAAGAACTGGCCTATGAGGGAAAGAAGTAAAGGAATAAATAGAATAAGGCAAATCAGTTATAGGTTTGTAAGACTGGAATTAAATTGGAAAGAGTTGTTGATTCCAGCAAAGGAAAGGGAATTATAGAAAATCATAGACCTACCAGGTATCAGAGCTTGTTACCTGCCAAGCCTCTCATTCTGAATAAGGTTAGAGTTCTGTCACAGCAAACAGAAACTACACCAGTTATTTTGAGAAAAGAAAAAAAAAATTAGGTGTTTTCAAAATTCCTGGGAAGTGCTGTAAGAATGAGCTCCGGGTGGGATTTCCAGGGGTTTTACTTCCAGAGAAACATCTCCCTCTGCCCAAGGCAGGAAAGAGAGGGTGGAGAGGTTGTGACTGCACCTATTGGATCCAAGAAGAAACCGCCTCGTCTGTGATCCAGGGACCAAGAGGTTGACCCCTGCCCTGGTAACTCCACACAGGCCGGCTCCGCACTAGCGAAACCAGATGCCCACGCCTGCGCTGGAAACTGGAATGCTACGGCACAAACACCCGTCTCCACCACTGGCTTGCCAGCTGCGACAGCGATAGCCACAGAAGCAGCCTCTGCTTAACTCCTGTCTTCCAAATCTCCTATCAGTGAACTGCTGGCACAAACTAAATTTAAACCAGAATCCTCGTTGTAAGGGAGACGGGGAAATGCAACTGGTTTCCCAGTTTTGCAAAAAGAAGTATATATGAAAGAGGATGGAGGGGAGCATACATTTCCAAAGGCGCTGAAACAGGACTGAAACAAAGCAGTGTAGATGCCAGTAACCTCAAGTGTTCACCCACAACTTAGAGACTTGGAGAAAATCGCTTTGGTTCCACTTACGACGAAGAAACTGTGCTCTGGAGTGGAAATACAAAAACACTCGCTACGGGTGCTTTGTTCTTTATGTGGGTTTAGAATTTTTGCGGCATGGCATTGAGCATTAAATTGTGCAACTAGAGGCAGCGGGTACACGAGCACTGCCCCCAGCCAGCTGACAGCTCCCTGGAGCTAAGGGCTATGGCTGAGATGCTGAAAGCAGCTAATGCACGGGCGGTGACTGGTGTAAAAGAACCCATTTATACGTAACTTGGCTCATTCTAGGTATGAGTGACCAATATCCAGTCTTGAATGATATAAAAACTGCAAAACACCACATATACATGATTTTACTGACATGAAAGTGCAGAATAAGGAAATCTATAGAGACAGAGGTTGCTTAGAGGCAGGGGAGGGCATGAGGGAAAGGGGTGAGAGCTGAATGGTATGGGGTCTCTTTTTGAGATGATGAAAATGTTCTAAATCAGCTATGGTGATGTCTGCATATTTCTGTGAATAAACTAAAAACCATTTAACTAAGCACTTTAAATGGGTGAAGTATATGCTATGTCAATTATATCTCAATAATGCTGTTAAAAAAAATTGAGGTGATTCTATACATTTGAAATTTATAAAATTATAACTGGCTTTTCATTGTTTTGAAATGACTTATAAGGCAAACTTTCTTCCCTATTTGATTTTAGAACATTTCTTTGTTGTGCTTCACCTCCTTGTAATGCTAAATTAGGTAGAAATTTAATTATAATCTTAAAAATACTGTGAAATAAAATATCATTTCCATTGGGACATAATTCTTTTTCAAGTTCATTTGTATGTCATAAAGCCCTTATTTAGAACAAAAGCAAGTAGGAAATAAATTTAATACTATAAATATGGATTGTCTTTACCCTCATTGAATAGATATCAAACAAATATTTTTTAAATGTAGATTTGCAGGAACCCCCAAATTATTAAACTGCCCTATGTCCCAAACCTGCCTTGAATTATAAGGAGCAGATGTCTCTGCTTCTTCTAGGGATAGAGTTGTCCCAGCTTATAAAACTAACTGTTACTAAGGGTGCTGAGGGCAGGGGTGGAGGGAGATGTGGGCACCTAAGTGGAGAATCAGGGGAGGTCCTGTATGGACGGATGATGAGAGAGTTTATTTTGAACCAAGTACGTAAGGAAAACCAAGAAGAAGGTGAAGTGAGAGAGGGAGGAAGGGAGGGGGAGGGAAGGAAGGAGAGAATAACAGAGAGAGAGAGAGAGAGCTCAAGTCAGGATAACTGGTTTCTAGTCCCAATTTTAGTTGGTTCTGTGGCTCCAGGTAATTTGCTTTCTTCTTCTGACTTCTGAACCAACTTGATTTGAAATATAATGTAAGACACACACACACAATTATTATTGTTATTATTATTATCTCCTTCCCCATCTGACTAGAATTAAACTTGTAGATCACTATGCTTTTTTTTTTTCGGAGGTACCAGGGATTGAATCTGGGACCTTGTACATGGGAAGTAGGTGCTCAAACCACTGAGCTATACCTGCTTCAATCATTATACCTTTAATAAAGAACCAAACAATGTTCATTGAGGGCTTCCAGAAGGATCTTAAGGACTCTTATAAAAAGGTACAAACCATTTACAGGTGAACTACATAGAAAGGTTGTAAGGGAGGAAGCTCTGGGGAGAGACACTGACTCCAAGAAGCTGCCTGGTTCCATGAAATGTTTGATTTAGGCAGACACAGGTTCAAATCAAGAACCAGCAGGGTGAACCTGGACAAAGTACCAAGTTACTCTAAGCCACTATAAAATTCGTATAGAAACAGCTCCTTCACAGAGCTGTGGAGAGGATTAGAGATGATGGCAACACGAAGGCTTCCATCTCCCAGAATCCACTGGCAATGTCAAAGGGTGGTCTGGTGTTGAGGCCCGTGGCCCACCGCTCCCTGTCCCCTTTACGGCTTGGAGAAGCACACGGTATCCCTGGTGCTCAGTTTAGGGCTGCAGAAGCCAGGGTGCTGGAGCCAGTCCTCGGCCATGTGAGACTCATCTTTCGGGTGGCACCAGCATCCACTCTCTCCCCTTCTGCCCCTGCTTGGTGGGGCTTGGAAAATTCCTGTTCCCCTGGAGGACAGGAGACACTTATTAACCATGTCCTCATTCATTTCATTCTATAAAGAGTGGCCAGCAGTCTATTTTAGATCCTTTCTCTGAGGTAATTCTAAATGCCTCTAATTTTCGCTTTGGCTTTTTCCAAATTATTCTAATTCAGTTCCCTGCTCTAGCTGGTTTGGAAAGGAGGTTAAGTGGACTTCTCTTTGATTCTCTTTAAAAGACCATTAGTTTTTCTTATGAAGTGAAAGGCAGAATTCCACAGGTACAAGTTTTTAATGTACCATAGAATCTCAAGTGCCTTATTACCAACCCTTTACAAAGCCAGCTGTTAAGGTCCTGTAATGTCAGCATCAGATGCAGGGTTAGAGAGCAAGTCTTCTCAAATTAGATGAAACTGACCCTCAGAAAGTCTAAATGACTTGCCCAAGGTCATGTAGTTTGTTGAATCAGAACCCAAACTATAGCCTACATCCTTTGTTTCCTATCTCCTGATCCATTGTCCTTTCCACTACACCTGGCTGTTTATCTTAAATAAACATACTAACAAAGCAAAACAATAAAGTAACAAAACAATAAACAAATCCTGTGAAGGTTAGCTAGTGACATACTTGGCACATTGCAGCTCCTTAATCAGAGATGTCAATAAGTGTGGAGATAACTCGTGAAATGGGGACTTCCAGTTTATCTTTGGTTGCTAAAATGTTCTTAGAAGAAAGGGGCAATGACCTGTCACTAAAGCTACTCCCTTTGGTTAGGCAAGCTACTCTTTTCTCCTCATCTTTCTCTACAGGTAGGTAAAAGAGAGAAAAGGAAATTGAAGCAAGTCGCAAGAGTAAAGCTGCGTGTATACCTTGAGCAAGTAGTAAAGGAGCAGGTTGGAGAATGCAACCTATCATGGAGAGAAGGCTTGGACTCAGCCAACTGCAGATAAATCAAGGGGGAAAACACAGTTAAAGGTAATTTTTGCCCATGTGATTGTGAGCTAGATAAAAGGAGTGTTTTAAAAATAGAGCCCTTCATTAAAAATTCAAAAGGATGCAAGATTTAGTGGAGATTAAAGTGATTTATTATATGGGAGCAGCGCTGGAAGCTGTTTATTTATAGACAATTACACACATCCCCAACAGGGACAATTACAGCCTGTAAGAGGACATGTCCCACATAGCTTCCCTGGGCCAGTTCGCTCCCGCGCCGTCTCCGGAGGACGGTGCAACCCCTAGACGAGCCTGATGAGCAACCAGACTGAACGCCGGGGTTCTGGGAGCTTCCCTCCCCTCGCAGAGCCTCTCAGCCTCTGGGCTGCCACTGCCACCCCCCTGGGCCAGGAAACAGAGCCTTCCAGAAGCATAGCCAACTTTTACCCCTTTCTAACCCAAAGCAACTTGCAACTCTGTGAGGCTCGGAGCTACAGAGGCACCAGCTATGTGGCTGGCATTTCCTGGCTGCTTAGGGCGCATGTGGGATTGCACCCTTCTGCAGGCGTCTGCGCCCTCCTCTGCAGCCTGGTTTACTTTGTCAGCCTCCCTTCTGGGCTGCTTCTGCTCCTCCCCACAATCTCTTTCCAAACAGCCAGAACCAACTTTTAAAATATAAATCCTATTGTATTATGACTTTATTGTGACTAAAATTCGCCAATGGCTTTGGACTGTACATAGGAAAAAACACAACTCTTCCCACTCTCCTGCTCCGTAAATTCCAGCCACACTGGACATCTACTTGTTGCCTGCACCTGCTGGCATGGAAGGCTCTTCCCCTGGGGGATCCCTCTTGCCGCTGAGGTTTTGGTTCAAATGTCACCTCCTCAGGAGGGCTTTTCTGATCAGCCATTAGCCACCCCCTCCCACCCCTAGATATTTTCTTTTCCTTCTTTGTATTTTATCATGTTTTTTCCCCACAGCATTTATCACCGTTTGAAATGAACTGATTCACCTGTCTGTTTACTAGTGTATTTTCCGCCTCCCACCTGCCCACCCATGAGGATGTCTACTCCATGAGAGCAGGGACTTTACCTGAGTCCCCGATGCCTAGAACTCAGCTGAGAGCCCAGGTTGGAAGTTTGCAGGGCTCCCATTGGAACCGGCTCTGCCTGCTGCCTGTGTGTTCACTGAGGTTGCCATCTTCCTGCCATCTTCTTCCCACAAAAGCTGTGTTGAATATCATCTGAGGGAGCCTTCCCAACTGGGCCAGCTTCTGTGAAGACAGCAGACTGCTCCAGAGGCTTGGTCGGGGTCTCTGACTCCAACACGCTGTTTAATGAGCTTAAGGTTAAGGGGCAGTGCTGCCTAGTGGACAAGGAGGAGCCGGGGATGCCCTTTTGCTCATTCTACCTGGTCAGTGTCAACACGGAAACACCACAGTGATGGCCCGGGAAAGCTGACAGGAATGAGATAAATTAATTAATTAATTAATTAATTATAAAAGTAATAACAATAAAAGAGAAGACACATCCCCCTGGAACATAGACTGGCTGCTCTGAGTTAAAGTCTCTTTCCTAAAAGGCACCAGTTCTTACTGTCTAAGTAGCTCACAGGCTTAGGGCAAGTCCACAAACACAATCTTTCTCTGAGCCATGAAAAATGTAGTAACTATTTCCCCAATTTCATGCTCTCCTGAGCTCTCTGGAGCAGGGAACTCCATCCATCTCAGGTGGAATTCCTCTTTGCCTGCATCTTCCTTGGGATGAGTGGATGCAGGACCCTAGGATCAATGCCCCATCACCTAGAGGACCCTTAGAAGACCACTGATGCTCAGGAGACCTATTTGATGAAAATGGTTCATGTTTTCCAGTTAATCCAAGCCAATAACCTAAACTCCATTGTAACCAAAATGTAGGTCAGCAATCAATGATATTTTCTCAGGATTCTCCAGGTAGGCCACCGGCTGCTCTCTTGAAATAGATCAGTAGAATTTTAGAGTTGAAAAGAACATTGGAAATCATCCCAGCCTGGTACTTCCCAATTTGCATTATACTAAACACTGGAACTACAAGATGTTATCAGGCGGGAAAAGCGGGTAAGAGATCAAAGTGAAACGGAGACTGTGTTTCACAAAGTTAAACAGATTTCTTTGTCTAAGGAGTTTTAAGAGTCTTTAATGTAGGTTGGGAAATAGTGGAGGCATTTTTGAGTGGAGAAAAATAGTACACAGCGTCTTTTCATCTTTAACCATAAAACCCCTTTTTCAAAGAGCATCTTGCTGGATTAGTGGTCACTGGGGCACCAATTTTGGAAAAGCTGATCCATCTAGTCTTATTTTATAGAAGCAAGTCATATGTGTCTATTATACAAAATGTTCTAGAGATTGCTTTAATTGAAATTTTATGGAAAGCTAAATTATAAGAGATAAATCATGGAAGGCAAAAATAGTTTGGCAGAATGAGTACAGATTAGAATCCTGGCATACCCAGCTATTAGATGTGTGGTTGGGTGAGTTATGTAATACTTTGAGAAGACTCAGGTCAACCCAATGCAAAAGGATAAGCAACCACCATCTCCTTCTGTGAGGCACACCAGTATGGGTGAGACTGTCCCTCAGACTGGAGCGTGTGGGGTACACAGCAAACATTGATATTGACTGCTACCATCTGCCCACATCTTCTCCAAGCACTTGGCTCTCTCAGTCATAAGTTCATAACCACTTGGCTGTTTCCTGGGAAAATCTACACCTTTCTTTTTGCATCAGACAGACTGCAGAGGTGGGCATTGATTCATTCATTCATTCAACATTTATGAAGAGCCCCCCAAGGGCCAAGCACTGCTGAAGGCTAACAAAACAAACACAAACAGACGAGACCAAACTTCAGGGCACACTCTGGGCTGCTGATGCTTCCAGCTAATGCAAAAGCTCTCACCCTGATTGCACCCCACATTCTGCATCTCTCCTTCCACCTTTCCTTTTCCAGAAGAGAAAGGACCTGCCATGTGCACCTGTCCTTCCACCCGTTACTCTCTGAGAATGTGTTCATCAGTCATTGCTACATGCCGTGAGCATGTGCACAGTACCAGGTGCTCTAAAAGGCACGGCAAGTACACGAATGACCAAGACACAGGCCCTGCCTTCAAGGAGTCCATCCCTGAGCAAATGAACATGGCTAACTTCCAGGTGGAAAAGAGAACACACCTATGCATGTTGCAGAAAAAAGACATAGAGGCATCATTTTTAAACTGAGAAGGAGAGACCTAGCTCCGCCATTAGCAGCGGTGTGAGCCTGGACAACTCCCAGCATCTCTGAACCCTGATTGCTGCATGTTCAGGAATGATCTGTCAGATCTCTCTCCTCAAGTTTTGATTACACAATGAACAGTGGCATAATATTTGACAGCTGGTAAGCATTTTTGCATTTATTTTTTAAGCTTTGCAATCACTTGGTGAAATAGATATTCTTGTCATTGGATCAGATGACCCCGGACAGAGTCAGTGTATACCTGATATGATTATGAAACTGCCCACTTGCCAGCTCCAGAGCATGTGGGTCTGGATGATAAATTTTATGATCACCCTGTCACTTGCCTCAATCCAAATAAGGTTTGGAGAAGCCAGGAGGGACATTCAAGAGCACGCAGCTGGTAAGTGGACAAATTTGGATATGCAGGCCTGTCTGATTCTAAATGTCATTTACATTCAACCATCACAAACAGGATCAATTGCTTTGTGTGGATGAATAAATCAATGAATAGGAAAGTCCTCGGTAAACTGTGATGGAAAATGCATTCATTGTTTGTCAATGCCCTGTTACCCACGGCGCCACCATCCAACCAGTCCTCTCTTAAGTCCTAGTGTCAGAAGGAATGAGTAACGGAGGACAAAGACCAGAATAGGCTGAGAAGTCACAGTGGTATGGCCAAGAAGGAAGAAACTTCTTGCACGTAGGCAAAGAAAAATCCCTTCAACAAAGAGAAACTCTGAAACTCAACAACTGAATGACACAGTATCTGCCATTGAGAAGAAGAAACAGAAAAGGGGATCAGAGTTTTCCTGGTGAGAAGCACAATAGCCCTTTTCATGAAATGCAGTGGAACGTGGCACCCAGCTTGTGCAGGAGGAGTCGTGGCGTTTGTCCTACAGAGTGATGAGCTCATGCCAAGAGCAACGGATGCCTCCCAGGTGGAAATGTCACATGGGGAACACTGGTCATCTCGCAGGCTGAATGGGGCTCCTGTCAAGCAAGGGGATGGAGGAAAGAGAGCTGGTAGCCATTTCCCCCTTCAACTCTAACATTCTGCAAATTAACACTTTGTAGTTGAGGCAGGAAGTAGAAAACTAATTATGATTGAGCTCTTCATTCAGGTCACAAGCTCTCATCGGACAAATATTTTTGGAGCCCCTATTATGTTTCTAGGCACAAGTTTAAGTACTTCTGTGAGTAAAACGGACAAATATCCTTGCTCTCATGGGGCTCAGTTATGGAAGGAGGCGGGGCATAAATATGTAATGAACAATAAACACAAGTCAATACATTTTGTAGCTTGTTAGAAAGCTGATATGGAAAAAGAACAAATAAAGGAGGTTGAGGGGATAGAGAGTACTGACTACGGAATTGTATTAAATTCAGTAGTCACATTAGGTCTCATTGAAAAGGTGATATCTGAGCAAAAACTTGAAAAAGATGAGTGAGGGAGCCACATGGATACATGGAGAAGAGTGTGGCAGGCAGAGGGAGCCACCAGTGCAAAGTCCCTGTGGTGCCAATAAGCCCGGGATATTCAAGGGAGAGTAAGGAAGCCAGTGTGGCTAGATCAGAGACAGCAAGGGAAAGGGGAGAGCAATAGGAATGGGACAGACAGGAAAAGAGTGGCCTTGTAGGGTTTTGAGCCATGGCATGATCTGGATTCAGATTTTGAAGGATCCTGTCTACTTCTCTGTTGAACACCAACTGTGCATGGCACATTTGTAGAATTAGGAAGTAGGAGATTTTTAAGGAGGCTTTGCATTAAGGAGGTGAGAGACTCTGGTGACTTGGACCAGGGTGGTAACTATGAAGTTAACAAGAATGGTTGGATTCTGCATATATATTGAAGGTTCATTTTCTCATGTACCAAATGTGAAGAAAGAAAGAGAGGAGTCAAAGATGGCTCCGAGGTTTTTGGCCTGAGCAGCTAGAAGGACAGAGACCATCAACTGACATAGGTAAAGCTGGGTTCAGAACAGGTTCAGGAGAGAAAGTCAGAAGTTCAGTTTTGAATGTGTTTCAAGGTTAGTCTTATATGTTCAAGTGGAGATATCAAGTAGATGGTTGTTTATAGGAGAGGGGGCACTAGAATGGAGATATAAATCCGCTTCACTTATGTTGTTTCATTCAGTCCCACTCACCACCCTTCAAGGTAGGTTTTATTCCCTCTGGTGTGTTCAAATGAGTTGCAACTCACCCATGATCACATACTTAGGAAGGGACTAAATGGAAATTGAATTCAAGGCTGCCCTTCCACAGCCTATGCCTTATGAACGCTAATTCTTCAAGAGCGACCAGTTCCCTTTTTCTCCTCCCTTTGCTCATTTGGCTGTATCCCTGTGATCCAGTTTGCATTACGCCCAATAGAGAATCATAGAAAGATGGACCTAGAAAGGGCTGCACAACACTTGAATCCCCTCCTAACAGCATGGTTGGGATTTGAAGACAATCTGGAGGCCCTTTGGGTATTGAACCCAAAATGGGACTTAGAAGATGGACTAGAGGTGGTAATAGAAGGGATCTCAAAGGCAAAGTAGGAGTGTGGTCAAAGAAGGGCAGCCCTTGTGACAGAAACATAAGGGAACTTGAGATACACCTGATAGGGTACTTCTCGGCCCTTTCAGAACCAACACTCCCATTTTATTACAAACCTAATGACACATGTATCTCCGTGAGTGCATTTGCGGTAGCGCTCAGAGTCCAAGTACATGTTTTTTGGCCCCTGTTAGACCCAGAGATCTTTGAAAGCTATTACCATTGGGTCTTGTTCACCTTGGTAACTCCAGCACCCTGCATAATGCCTGGCTCAGAATATATTTAAGATGCACGCATTGATGAACAGGTCACTAAAATGTTAGGTAGGCAAGAATTTGGCCCTAGTTTCCTGAGGGAAGATTCTGGAAAGAAGAAAAACAATTTGAGTGAAAATTAAACTTCTTATAGCCTACTTCAACATGAAGGATAGCAGATTTCTGTGGACATACATTTGCATATCTTTTTTTAAATATGCAGGCAAATTTACATACATTTGTATGTTCCATTCAAAGAAACTTGCTGTCAGTATGCAAATTATTCGGCACATTGAGTTCTCCTTTCCCTCTTCCCATTTTTTTCTTAATTTTTACTGTTGGCTTTTCATACTTAAATATGCATATTTTATGCAATTATCCTCTATATTTTGATAGTGCTTTTCAATGGCATATATTATTTGAAATGGAATTATATAATTATATATGAATTATGTTTGTGCACATTATTTGTTATATATATATTGAACTTCTATTAATCAAAGAAGCCACATCCTTATAATTTAGTATAAAAAAAATATTCTACTTTGTTCTATCTCCCTCTCAAGGACAAAATTGTATAGACTGAGAATCTTGAGTCACAGCTTTGTGGCCCAGCTCTGCCATTAAACAGCTGGGTAATCTGTGAATCTCCATCTCTTCTTCAATAAAACGTAAAGGTTGGAGTTCCACGATTATTCCCAGGTTGCATATTCACCTACAAGCATCTGTTGCACATCTACCAGCTAGTGCAGGTTTCTAGGGGACACAGAGCCCCAGGGCCCCCAGGGGTAGGAATCACTGTCCTGGGCAAAAGAAGCAGATGGTCTGGTTGGAGAGATTTGATGGATATGTCAGAAGATAAGTCATTCTCAGGGCAGAATAGAGAAAGCAGGTGGAGAGATGCACTGGCAAGAACTGGGCAAAACAGGGTTCCCCACGAATCACGTATCCTCAAAGGACACTAGGAGCTCTGTTTCTTTATTTTCTTTTTTCAGTGCTCCATTCCTGAGCTCATTACTATCAAGCTGCACTCCTCTCTTAGCACACTTACACTGAACAAACAAGAAATGGTTTCAGCTCCCCAAAAAACGCCATCCACAAGAGGCGTTTTCTCAGTATCCATCGGGCCTCCTTCTCCTGGAATGGAATGTTGCACAACTCGTCCCATATCTCTGCTGTGACAACAGGGAGCAAGGGCCCACCCAGCTCCTTACACTGATGCTGAAGGCAGATAATGTTTCACCCATTCAAACAGCCCCACACTTACTGAGCTCCTCCTGTATGTCAGGCACAGTCGTGAGAACATCAGGGACATGAGAGAGATGTATCTAGCAGAGGATTTCTCAGCCCTGTCAGATCCATCACTCTGGTTTTGTTACAAATAAATAATTTAATGACTCCTTTGCTGCTCTGAATAAAGTTCATGTATAATATAACCTACTCACACACATTATTTTAAAAAGCAATCTAAAATCAAAATAATGCTCTAAGTGTAGTATAACAGAGAGCTAGACACTAAGAGGTGTGATGAGGTAGATAGATGTTTGCCCCACGTATAATAAAAAAATAAGGAATTGAGAGAAGCAAGGCAATTTTTAACATGCTGTTGCTGACCCTTTTTTTAGGTTTGGCATTTTGAAATAAGAACCATATGACAGTACCTGTTGTGGAAGGCAAGAAGAGTGGCCCCCAAGTACAGCCACATCCTAAGCCTGGAACCTGGAAATATGCTAAATCACATGGAAGAGGGCATTAAGGCTCCAGGTTGAGTTACGCTGGCTGATCTGGAAAGGGGGCGACGACCCCGGGTTACCTGAGCTGGCCCAGCGTCACCACAAGGGCCTTCTAAGGAAGCAAAGGGTGCGTGTGGGAGAGAAGCAGCGTGAGGAAGACGCGGCGAGGCCTTTACTGACCTTGCAGCCTCGAGGAGCTGGGAAAGGCCAGAAGGCGGGTCCCCCTCAGGGCCCCCAGAAGGGGCCACCTCCGCAGACATCTTGACTTTCGCCCAGCGGGACTAATCTCGGGCTTCTGACCGCCACCGCTCTAAGATGCTACATTTTATTGTCTTAAACCACCACTTCCGTGGTAATTTGCTACAGGAGCAATAGGAAACTAACATGCACGGATATTCGTGCACACACCTACACAGAATCGCAGTGAAGGCAAGAGCTACGAACGCAGGCTCGTTGTGTCGGTGACGGACAGCGCAGTGGGCGTGGCCTCGTCGCAGCCGCGACAGCCGGTACCCAGCCGGGGGGGACACAGGCCACAGAAAACACCCTGAGGCCTCACCAGGAAACACCGCCCAGGTATTAGCCTGCCATCAGGGACATGGTTTTCAAAATGGTGAACAGACTTGGCAAAGTTCCAAAATAAGATACAAGTAGTATATTTAAAAAAATACATAGAAACCATTTTGTGTTTATATGCAAAGCAGACTTGAATTGGTCATTATAAATGCATTTTTTTCACCTACATGGATGGTACGATATACAAATTTTTTCAGGTTATGGAAAAATTTTTTGTGTATGGAATTGTCCTGAAAATCCAGAATGTCTCACATCCCTCGTGTCCATACACCAAATGCCGGCAGTGCCCCTCCAAATAGTGCGATGAAAAGAAGACTGTCCAAGGGGATGGTATCTAGCCATGGTCCCTATTGTTCAGGAACTCGCAGTCATAAACATGCAAATCAATCAGTTTCTGTGCAATGTGATTTGTGCAACATCAGAGAAGCACTGAGTAGTGCAGAGTGGTAGTGAGGGGAAAGCAGTTGTCGCTACTGAGTAGTAGGTAGAGGTACAGATATTTTTCCCAGTGGAGGTCATATCAGGGTCCTGGACAAACACGTGGGATAAATAGGGAGAGTTTAATAAAAGGAATATTTTCAAAGGTATGAGCAGGTTGAGGCAAATCAAGAAGGGCTAGTGAAGCACCCTGGGGCCAGCACCAGGGAGGTGCCATTTTCTCCCTTCCACACAGCAGCCGGAGCCGAAGACAGCCTGAGAAAAAAATGCTGTCATCATGGTTTAGGAAAAACAGCCAACCCACCTGGCAGGGAGGGACCCAGGAGAAAAGAAACACAGCTTCAATCTCTTGCTCCTCGACACTTCCTGGCAGTGCCTACCATTGGCCAGCTCCACCAGAAGTTGGAAGACAAAAGGAGCTCAGTTGATGCACTCCATAGAATCAGCCTACAGAGCACAGAGCAGATGGAGAGTGGATCTCCAGGGCCAACAGGGCCTCTCCAGGGAACGACTGCGGGTGAGCTGAGTCCCTCAGTCCAACAGCCTACACTGCCAACAACCACATGAGCTTGGAAGCAGATCCTTCCCTAGCCAAGCCTCAGGGAGAATGCACTCCCAGCTAACACCTTGACTGCACCCTAGCGAGATGCCGAAGCAGAGGATCTGGCTAAGCCGTGCACAGACGCCTGACACACAGAAACTGAAAGGTAATGAATGTGTGTTGTTTTAAGCCACGAAGTTTGTGGCCATTTGCTTCACAGTAAAATAAAATCAATACATCATACCAGGTGATAATGAGCCTGAAATCATCCCACCAGTGTGGCCTATGCACTAACTCTCAAGCCCCCTGAGCTGTACCACCCTGATTTGCAGACTGCAGAGCAATGGGAAAGGGAAGGAGGGAGAGGGGGAAATAACCCTTGTTGTGTGCCCACTACGTGCCAGACACTAAGGACACGATGGTTAATAAGACACAACCCCTGCTATTAGAGAGCTCAGCTGGACAGTACAAAAGTATCCATTGAAGACCACTCTGTCCCAGGCTCTGGGCTAGGCATGGGGGGGCCAGCACTAAACGGGGCTGATAGACACCCTGCCCTTATGCCCCCTAGAGTGTGGCAGGGCTAACAACCAGGTAAAAAGGTGATGACGCGGAGGGAGAACAAGCTCAGTAGGCCAAATGCAGGGTTCGGTGAGCTCTGCTACTTTGAAAGACATGTTGCTGCCTCATTCTATAGATGAAGCAACTGAGGCTTGAGGAAACAAGGGCCAGAAGTGAGTTCTAAACCCAGGCTGGGCGGGCATCTACAGCCTCTCACTACCCCCACAGGAGGCCCCAACCATGCAATTTGTGTTGGGGAGTGAGGCCTGGAGAAGGGCAAAGGACGCCATCCCTTAGAGCTGAGCTAGGCATGAGCTTTTGTTCTCTGCAGAGTGCTTGCACCTTCATTCAGAAGGTTTTAAGCATGAAAGGGACTGGATCTGATCCATGTTTTGATGTGTTTCTGATTGTAGTGTGGAAAAAGGTGATGGGGCACATGAATGTGGGTGGGGAGACCACCCAGGAAGCCACTGCAGAGGTTCAGGCTAGAAAAGATTATCTACTTGTTTCTATGCACAACTCCAGGGGGAGCCATTCAACCTGGAGACTGGAGGGTGGATTTTATCCAGGGGGAGACATTCAACTGGGAGACTGGAAGATGGATTTTATCACTTTTTTTGTTGTTGTACCATCAAATAAGTAGAGGCTTTTAGAGTTTAAAAAGAATATTTTCAAAGGATCCAAACTAATAACGACAAAGCCGGGACTCCAAACAGGGGTTTACCTCCAAAGCTCATGATTTGTCCTCCCCTCCAGTAGGAACCTTAAAGACTCATTTAAAGTATATTTCATTAAAAATTCATTGGGGCATACACATCCCCACTTTCCTGAAAAGGAACTGACGTCCAGAAAAGTGGTAACCTCTCTCCCGGGTCACAGGATAAGCAAGAGGGACAAGAGATCAGTGGTCCAGTACTCTTTAGGCATCTGGTCCAAGACAGGTGTTTCCTGTCTATGGAAACACCTGACAGGAATGCAAGTCAGAAGAAAAAGGGCACACCTGCTGAGTGGGACCTTGCCAGCCTGGGAGGGTATCACATAGAGTTAGCAACATTCAATGGAAAATTCTTACCTGCATTGGACTGAGTGTGTGTTTGGTTTTTGTTTCCTGGATATCTGGGGCCCCTCGTGGATGTACAACTAGGAAAAAATGTCAAAGGCCTTTCCTGGAGCTGGATTTAGTTGTTTCGCAGTTGCACAATCCAGAGAAATGGTCACTGAGTGCCAATAAGAATTCTGCTCTGGGTAAGGTGCCGAAGGGACAGACAGAGACCCTGAGACGTGACTTTGGGGCCAGCAAGAGCTGAGTGAACCCAAGAGAATTATTTAACTTCTTAATCAATTTCTTGGGCAAGTCAAGGTGTTTTACCTCTATGATAAGTCATTCAGCTGGATAATCTTGGGCAAGTCATCCAGCCTCTTGGAGACTTATTCTCCTCACCTCTCAGATTGGGATACTTATCCGTACTTTGCAGTGTTGGTTTTTCTAGAACTGAATTGCATAACTCATATAAAGTGGTAACACACAGCAGTCATTCAAACATGTTCGTTTTCTTCCCCATTTCCCTATCCCAAAGTCCTTGACTGCAAGAGAACAGGTTAAGGAAATAATATTGTTACAGAGGAAACAAGGCCATGGCACAGTGGAAGTCTGAGCCTCTCTGGTGGATTTTCTCCTAAATCCTGGATAAATTCATTCTTCCGATCTCCTCGGTACTTTGGGCTCCAGCTTCCTCCAGGGCTGTGCACCACCCTAGGCCTACATAACCCTTTTTCAATTTCAACCCAACATCACTGAACTATGATAGATCCCACCCACTGCCTTCTTCCTGACCCTCTAACCCTCTCCCCCTCTCCCATCCCTCCTCTTCATCCCATCTCTCTCTATCAGGAGATGCCAGTTCTTCTATCTTTATCATCTAAACCACTCCTCTTTTCCTCCCCCTGCCCATCTCTCAAGTCTTAATAGACCACCTAAGAAAAATCTGCCAAAGAAGCATTTCTTTATTTTTTATTACTGCTACCACTACATCTGCTGCTACTGCCACTTCTCCTGCACGCTGCTCATTCCCAAGCATAAGAGGCTACCCCGTCCTATGCATTCAAGTCCTGGTTCTGCCACACGATGACCTGGGGCACTGCCAGCCCACCTGCACATCAGGTTCCTTTATTTTAAAGAGTGGATAATAATACAATCTACCTCTTAGAGTTGCTGTCAGTTAAATGAGTTAATATATGTTAAATCTTTAAAATAGCTTCTGAAACAGAACAAGTGCTCTGTGCATGTTAATTGCAAGTTTCATTTGGGGTCGGTGAGGTGAGAGTTTCTTTTTTAACTTCAGGCAAGGTCACATGGCATCTCCAAGTGATAGTTAATGCGTACCTTGTATGCTGTAGTAAAAATTAATATGAATATATTACTTAGTAGGTACTCCCGAAGTTGTAGTTTTCTTTCCTAGTTGAAAAGTTTTGTTTTGTTAATTTCCTCTCCATGAAAAACTGTGCCTACTTTGAGCCTGATAGGCTCTCTGACATCAGTTCAACAAATTATTTTTTTAGTGGAATGTACAAACAGTACTAACCTCTGATTCCACACTAACCTCTGATTCTTGTTCTCTCTTTCACATTACTTTTCTTTTCTTTTTTTTTTTGAGCCCTTCAAGCTGAAAACAGCCATTTGATTTTACAGCATTCCAGCCTTTGCAAGTGTGATGGACTCAGGTAGAGAGGGTGATTTTCAGCCTCATCAGACGTAATGGAGACTATTAGATGCAAATGAGGTTTTGACTGTTCCCGGCTGGTTTTCTTCCACAGAAGCCCCTGTGCATCCTGGCTGAGGTTTGAGGGCATGGAGTGAGAGTCATGGCCGGCTGTCCTTGACTCTCCTTTGACCCACAGCTCCTGCTCTGAGCCGTGGCTTTCTCAGCTGTAAAATGGGTATCAGAGTAACCAGGGCACAGTGCTTCCCGAGGATGAAATGTGATGATGAACCTACTGGGCTTCGCACAGTGCTTGGCACAAAAATGCTTGGAATTTTGATTGTCATGATGATAATGATGGATTTTTCATGGAGCCTACAACCATGAAAGGCAAAGGTGATTTTTATACTCCAGGCATCTTCACAAGCCCTCTCTCTGATTTTAAAGGCCATGTTAAAGATCGGCAGGCTGAGGTGTAAAGTCTGACTCCTACTGAAGAGTGAGAAAATCCTTCATTATGAGTTTCACAGGCTAAGTTAAAAATAACCTAGCCACTCAGCACAGGACTGGCTTCACAAAGAACCTAGCTCCTCCAGCTCTGGAACAGAAGGTCCACCAGGGTCAGGGCAGACCCAGAGTCAAGCAGTCAAGCAGGAAGCATGGCGGCTAAGAGGCCAAGCTCCAGGGTGCGGCAGGCAGAGGCACCTCGTTGGCTCCATCACCTACTGGCTGCAGGAACTGAGCCCTGATTTCTGACTAGGGAAGGTGGAAACAGCACTGGTAAGGATTGAAGGATACAGCAGAAATCAATGTCACTGACTGAGGACTCGCCGTGTGGAACGTTGTCCTAAACACTTTACTCGCAGAAAGTCATTAATTTGCACAGCAGCTCCATGAGGTAGTAGAATTAGTCTCCTCATTTCAGAGATGTGAAGCTGAGGCCTGAGAAGGTTAAATAATTCTCACAAAGTCCCCAAATTCAGCAGTCTTGTTTTTATAAAAAATCTTTAGCAGAACATGCAAACATTTAGGAACTCCCCAAAAAATGCCCAATAAATGTTAGGCCTTGTTATTATAGCCAGAGTGGGCTCCCTGCCCCCCGCCCCCATGTCTTTCACAGTATAGTTCAGGGATCAACTAAAGTGCCCCGATCTGCCCCCAGGGAATAATCCCTGATCACTCGGCTCCTCCCTGCTGTAAGTTTATAGGGGCAAGGGCTCACAGGGCTGCGGTTGCCCTGCCCCTGCTGTGTCTGTGTCTGGGTGGTAAGTCTTTCCAAAATATTTATGATTTCTGTTTGCTGTTACTATTTGTTGGGCCCCCTCAGCCCTAATATGAGCCTGACACTAGGGTTTGGGGGTCCAATCTATGCTACCTTTGGTTCAGTAACCTGAAGCCCTATAAATTAAGATTTAATAGGATTCCAGACTGAAGATTCTCCTGAGATGTTTGAGAGAAATGAACAGAAAACCACCGGGTAGGAATGCGGCACCAAGCCGGGACTCACTGGATTCCTAATAATAAAGTTCCACTGAAGATGAGATCACCATCCAAACATAATGATGGCGATAATAATGATGACATGATAGAGCTAACATTTTGAGCAATTTTCATGTGCCAGACACTTACTAATCATTTTAAATGTAGTAGTAATACATAGAGTTTCAGTAAGATAGGTCCTATTAATGTACCATTTATATTTGAGGAAAGCAAGGCATAGAAAGTTTAAGTAACCAATTCAAGATCACTCAGCTAATAAATGAGATTTAAACCCTTGCAGTCTGACCTCAGTATATTCTTATCACTTTGCTGAACTTCCTCTCCACAAAACAGGCAAGCAAATCATGAGTCATGTCAGAAGACAAAATAAATTGAAACATCAAACAATTCAAATAATAGAAACATAAGATTGAGACTATAAAAAATATATGTAGTGACTGATTGTAGACATAAAAGAAAGAATTAGAAACATAAAAAACAACACTATGAAAGAAAAAGCATAAACACGGAACTTCCATAAATGAACAAAATAGTCATTGAAATTGAAAACCCAATGGAGAAGTTAAACAGCAAATTAGACACAACTAATTAGAGAGAAATATGTCATGAAAAATTGATCTGAGGAAAATATCCAGGTTGCAGTGGAGAGAACAAATGAATTAGAGACTATACAGATTTTGAAAATTCTACATCTGTCTATTAGTAATTCTGCAAAGAGAGAACAGATAAAATAGAGACAGGCAAAATATGACAAAGTCTAAGAATTTTCCCAAATGGGAAAAAAGTATGAATCCTCACGTTAAGAAGGAACATTAAGCTGTGTATAGGATAAATAAAAATAAATCAAAATCTAGACATCTTAGTGAAAAATGCAGGAAACCAAAGACAAAGAGAGCTTGTGGAAACAATCAGGGAGATGGAAAACAGGACAGATTACCTAAGAAAGAATAGACCTCAGACCAGCAGTAGCTGTTCTACAGCAACATTAGAAACTAGAAAACAATGGAGGGGGTGGATGTGGCTCAGATGGTTGGCCATCCATTTCCCATATGGAGGGACCTGGATTCGATCCCTGGGACTTCCCGGTAAAATAAAGAAAAATATAGAAGCCATGCGGGCCACCAGGCCCCGTGTGCAGGCATGCCATCAGGCCCTGCCCCCAGGCCCCACGCGTCAGTGTGCCATCAGGCCCTGCGAGCAGGTGTGCTGCCAGGCCCCATGTGCAGGTGTGCAGTCAGGCCCTGCGAGCAGGTGTGCCACCAGGCCCCATGTGCAGGTGCGCCGTCAGGCCCCGCGAGCAGGTGCGCCGCGCAGCATGATGATGACATAACAGGAGAGTGACGTAAGGGAGAGCCAAGATGAAACGTGCTGAAAAAACCAGGAGCTAAGATGGAGCAGGTGGCAGAACGCCTCTCTCCCATATAGGAGGTTCCCAGGATTGAATCCTGGTGAAGACAGGAGGAGAAGGAGGAGAAGAGGGGGCAGAAAATGGACACAGAGAATTGCCCAGCAGAAATAGGGGAGGAAGGGGTTAAAAAAAATGGATAATAAATAAATCTTTTTTTAAAAAAAAGAAAACAATGGAATGCTATTGACAAAGTTTTGAAAGAAAATAACTATCTGCCTTGAATTTTATGCCTTAAACTGTTATTTAGGAGTGATAATATAATCAAGAAATCATAAGACAAAATTTGAGAGAGGTTACCACTAACAATACTGAAAAAACTGCTAAAGGGTTTACTTCAAGAAGAAGGAAACCAAACACAAAAGTAACATGCACAATGTAAAGGATTAAAAAATCTATATAAAACAATAGATAATGTTGTGAGTAAATAAAAACAATATAAATTAATTAATCAAAGATTATATTGATCAATTTAGTAGTATAAAAACAAGGGGAAAATAAAATTCTAAGAAATAACATGTAAGATGAGAGGCGAATGGTTGAAAGAGTTAAAAATTCTAAGGTCTGCCTATCATTCCAAAGGCGGGAAAGAGAAACACTATTTATCATTAGCTGTGTTAAAATATGCTTTAAAAAAATGGAAAAAGTATATTTGAAAGATTTAAAGTAACATAATGACTGCACTAAAAGTGAACTTTGTGTTTTTGCAGATTCAAAGCAATCCCCATCTAAAGACAGGAACTCTAAACAGAGAAGGCCACACCCCTGTCAAGACCTTCAGGGGTCAAGATTGTGTTTGGGGTGAACAAAAGAGGCTCTAACTGGAGTCTGATGTTGGGAGTCATGGAGCAGTACTTTAGAAATGCAGTCCCCAGACCCCTATATTCCCAAGCCTTGATTAGACTGTGCTGTCATAAGAATAACACTGAAAGGGTTGGGGCAACTCTTCAAAGCTCTGCCACCTCAATGTGAGACATTCTTCCTGATGCCACCACAGGAGTCAAGTAAAACCAAACTGAGAATTGTGCAGGAGCGCTTTACAGTCTCATTCTAAAGCAGCACAGGATACCCTCCTTCTGGTTTCATTGGCCAAAACCTGTCAAGCCCAGCTACAAGAGGGCTGAAAATTCTATCACCCAAATTCCCAGGAAGAAATGGAAAACCGAATATTGGTAGTTACTAATATGTATCTCATTAAGAGCCATACTTCTTATACTAGGCTATGATGCCTCTTATTCTTATAAAATACATGAAAGTTATTTCCCATTAAAAATAAATAAACTTAGAACCCCCTCCCCATGTCATCGCATTTTTCCAAATTCTAGGGGCCTGAATGATAATTCCAAATTAGAAGAGTCATTCACAATGCTATAGTACTCAAGAAATCAGAAAGCATTGCTGAATATTACATTACTTCATGTCAGGCATTGATTTATTAGGTATCTATTATGTGCCAGATGTCATAGCCAAAGTAGAAATCACTTCTTCAATTTTGAATCCAAGATATTGGAAGCTCAATAACTTACTGAAGGTCACAAAAACTGTGTACTTCAACCCTGGTTTCCAACATCAAGTTCAGGACCTTTAACAGAATATCTTATTTTCACTCTTGTAGCTGTGCCATGCAGGTAAATAACTATGTAACAAATTATGTCCATTTGCCTATGCCACTCTCAAGCTGACTGCATTTTGTTTTATGTATTTGTTTTATTTTATCTTGCTTTTTTCTTTTTGCTATACCTAGACCTACCTGTCTAATTTTCATTAAATTTGGTCCCCAAATTTAGTATGTTTATCTTTGGCCCTGGAAAAACTCTCAGTATCCTTTGTCTGGAAAACCAATGAAGACTTTGATCCCCTCTCCTGGAATCTAGCTGGTAGTAAAATGTACTCTCTGTCCAGCCCACATCCCTACTTAGGGGAAGACTTGCCCCCTTTGTAGAAGAAGGATGAG